>JAINUG010000195.1:1092500-1095000 GCA_029706075.1 Aldrovandia affinis | reverse complement strand
TAAGTGGCCGTAGAATTGCACCTCCCTTTGCTGATTCCCCTCCTCTCCGTTTCAGCTTGTTATGTGTATCGTATGAGCGACATATTTTTCCAAAGAAAATGTTCAGATTTTTTCCCCTGTTTTTCTTCTCCCAGTATTCTCCCTGCCACGCACCATTTTTACAGTGTGGTTTGTGTGTTTAGCGTCGCTGCATTGGTTGGAATTTGCATTGTGGTACTTGCAGTCACCCTTTACCCGTTACCTGTTTGTACAGAAAGGCATTATCTTTTTTTACTTTCAAAATTTTGTTTCTGAATTTATCCCGCTTTTGTCCCAATTTGGTAGCCAATCACACTGGCTATTTTCAGGTCAATCCCTCCCTCATAGTTCACTGCTGCCGTAGCCCTGAGACAGGCGGCGATGAAGGCGAAGTATCGTCTCCTCCAAGACGGCACTCGCCAAGCCGACAGAGCCACTCCTGTGCGCAGCGAACGTCTTGTCGGCTTCCTTCCCCCCTCCCTGGGGCGGACAGCCAATCGCCGCCCCGGTGGCACTCCCGGCCAGAGCCGACTCTGCCGCGACTGGGGAATCGAACCCCGGTCGCCGTGGCCAGCGTCGGACTTTGAAACCACTAGACCATGCGGGAGGTCAGAAAGGCATTATCTGAGGCAATTCAGGTTGTCTCAGGTTTGTTCAGGGATGCAGGCACTGTGAACATGTGATCTTCTTTGGAGTTGTATAATTGGGGTATTCAAAATGAAGTTCTTTTGATAGCGTCAGGTTGGAATGTACACGTTTTACTGATAGACTAATTCGGGTCTTTCAAAGGATCACATTAATGCCGTCGTCCTCAAGGCCTGTGTCGCTATTCAACTATGATGATATGATGATTTTTCCCCTCAACCAATAGTTACATCAGCACATTGTGTGTTTTTCTCAACACACACATTGTGTGTTTCTGGGTTTGTTGCGCATAGTCATCTCAATTAATGTTTGGATAAAGCAAGACATTTTCTGCAGTGTCTGAGCAATCAACGCATAGCCTCAGTTTAATTTGGAGGCCTAGTTGTGACAGGTAATTGTAGATATTTCCTGATCTTTTCTGCTTGTCCTATCAGGTGGTTTTAATCCCCACCCACTTTCTGTGGGGAGATTGTGGAAAGTGACCAATGACATGAAGGGAATCTTGAGGCTTGACAGCTCATTGGCCCAGCTCCTGGGAGGAGGGGTAACTGGGTCAGACAGGCACCCTCGTAGTATGGAAATAGCTTCTTTTTGAAATTCTAATTTTGGAATTGGTGCTATCGAAAAGAGTGTGAGAGCACGCCCAGATGTAATAACCCCCTCCCAACCCCCCACCTGAATACACCAGCCAATTTCTCAGAGCCCAACATAACTAATCATTCAGGCAAGGATCGATTCTGTTGCAGAACTGTTTTACATTTTCACATTTACATTTTAGGCATTTATCAGACGCTCTTATCCAGAGCGACTTACACAGTTTTACATTACTTTACATACAATCCATTTATACAGCTGGATATTTTACTGAAGCAATTCAGGTTAAGTACCTTTAGCTCAAGGGTACAACAGCAGTGCCCCACCTGGGAATCAAACCTGCAACCTCTTGAGTTACAAGCCCAGTTCCCTAACCATTACACTACACTGCCAGCCCTTTTTAGCCCGTTTTAGAACTGAGAACTGAGGTGAGTGTTGAAATGTGAAGTTTAATATCTTGCAAACTCGAGTAGCTTGCTAACATTGACAGTGTGCGCACTGTGTGTGTTGGTATCACCAGTGAGTGCGATTTTACGTTACGTAGCATTCATTTAGCAGATGCTCCTATCCAGAACGAGAACACAGGTGCATCCACACGAGTTGTCATACGATCAGTGGCGATCTAGACCTGGCTAACAACACTCCCAGACCAGCAACGTCACTCAAGCACTAATGTGAGTTAACTGCCAAATTAAATCAATGACACAAGTCTTACACACAAATATATATGATCATATACTGGTTTTCTTTATAATGGAAGAGTATCGTCATAAATAAGGGTCTTTTGTCCAAGTGAAATACAGTACTTCTTGGCCTACTGTGGCACGTGCATATACCGCAGAAGGCCTCGGTGTAGTGATGTGGCCCGCAGACCAGAATGGAACGGCACAGTTAGCCATAGCACGGAGCAGCCATAGCCCAGGGAGGAGGGTTTCATTCAGCAGGGCACCCCTCCCATCGCGTGTTAGCGCCCCCTCTGGTTGAGCGAAGAGATAGCAGCTGGCTGGCAGTGCTTTTAGAGCAAAAGCAGCGGTTTCTGTAACTCACGCCTTATCAAAAATGTAGCAAAATGTTGACATATTTTCAGGTATATATATATATTTTTTTCATTATTATTTTTATAGTATATATTGTTTGTCAAAACAACCGCACAACAACTGCAGTGTTGTCTTTGAAGTAGGGATGTGACGGTATAGCGGTATGACGGTATACCACGATATTAAAATATGAAATAGTACTATCA
>JAINUG010000195.1:1075000-1087500 GCA_029706075.1 Aldrovandia affinis | reverse complement strand
GTCAGAAAGGATGGTGTTTTTAAAGGTTGGCCTTGTAATGTCGATGCTGCTCATTGAAGTTTGCTGTCAGCACTGAAATGCCGTACAAATAAAGTGAACATTCAAGAAGATTCTTTTCCCACTTCTACTGAATTGGACAGGGGGAAAAAAGATGTCTGACTTTTGGACTTTTGGACTTTTGTTTGTTTTGCTTTTCTTTCCTTTGAAGAAAAATCACACTTTGGCAAGTCTCTTTATTTATTTATTTTACAATCTTTACAATGACAAAATAATAAGAAACTAAACGTTTAATTATATATATTATTTTTTTGATATTGAAACAAAATGGCCACACCCACACCCTTCTTAACAGGAACCCCTAACTCTTGTCTTGAAATAATAATATGGCGATGTCAGAACTGGCAGCCCTAACTCTTGTGCTTTTGAGTGTCTTAACACACACCGTCCCGTCCCCCCCTCCACCTCCCACCCCGCTCCTCTCTGGCCGCAGGCCTCACCCCCCCCCCCCGTGACCCCCTAACCTCTGTTCTGTGTGGTAAAGCTGTTCTTCCTGCCGCTCTTCCCCGACGCACGCTAGCCCGGAGCAGCCGTATCCCGCGCCCGAGCGTGAGTCAGGGCTGCAGCCGCGACACCAGTCGTGAGAGCAGCCGGGACACGAGCCCCGCCCGGGGATTCGCCCCCCTGGGTGAGTACGAGCCGGAGCGCTGGCCCCGAAACCCCCCCCGCACCACCACCCACCCCTCCTGGAAACCCCACCCCGCTCCCCAGAACCACCCCCACCCCCCACCCTCCTAGAACCCCTCCCACTCCCCCAGAAACACCCTCCGCTGCCCCTCCACATGCCACCCTCAGGTCCCGTCCGTGCCCAAACTACGAGGACGCCCTCCATCTCTCCCTCTCTCCCTTTCTTAATTGTAACCTCCTTTGCTTGCCCTTTTTCTTCTGCATGCACTAACCATCTTAGCGTCCCCCAAAAGGACTGTGTGCTGTCAATCAAGGTTCTCTCTGATGTCTGGAATGTTCCGGTTTAAGCCCTGAGACACCCTTCTGATCTGTCTGTCTACGTTAATATTCTTCATAAACCCGGTCTTGATCTTAGCAGAGTTTTCACAGAAAGGGTTTAAGATGGTGGGCAGTTGTACGCAGGGTAACTCTACTCTGAAAAGGCTTGTTTTTGCAGTTAAACACAGGCGGGGTGGGGGGGGGGGAGCAGTATTTTTGCCCTGAAACTTTGGCCTTGGTCAAAAGCCATTGTGTAAAGATGAAGACCCAACTGCTGATAATAAGTAGAAACCTGTGATTGTCGAGGGGGTGGACTGTCACAGCTGTGAACGGCTGTCGGCTGTCGGCGCTCAAGGCCTCCGATGCTCGTGAATGCAGCCTTTCTGTCCTTCCTGTGCCCTGCCGTCACACAGGAAGTCTCATCACATCGTCATGGCGTCGTCATGGCCGCAGTCTTGCGTTGTTGTGTGTCACATTCACAGAGAGGGAAGGAGGGAGGGTGGGTTTGGGTTTTAGGGTCTTTGGGTTTTAGGGGGTGTGAGTGGGGGCCACGGGGGCCCTGCTTGGCCAATACGACGCAAGTACGACGCGGGGAGTGAACTGTCACTGAGTGAAGTGTTCGCTCCTTCCTGTCCTCCCGCAGCCTCTCGACGCCACTCCCGCTCCACCAGCGCGCTCTCCACGGCCGACTCACCGTCAGGTGACCTGCATGTCCCTCAGGGCCCGGGCCCGCTAGTGTCCGCCCGGCGACAGACCCACAGCAGCATGTGTCCGTAGTGCTATGAGTCTCGTCCGCCCCCAGGGGGCGATAGAGAGCAAGAACTTCCACTCTTCACATCGCAGACTATAACACTGACATATTTGTAGTCTTCAGAAGAACACAGCGAATGTATACTACTAGTAATATATACACTACATCCACAGTATTTCTAAGAAATTAATGTTTTATGTATGTTTGTTAATACATAGTTGAGTATGGTTAAAGTGCTGGAGAGAAAGGAGATAATACCAGTGATAAGATAAGATATTTTATTGTCCCCGTAGGGAAACTTGTCTTGGATGGTGTTGCTGCTTTACAAAAACCATAAACACGTATCACATCACACATAAATACAAACAAACACAGTGCAGTTTATATAGTCTGTAAGATGTGAAGTGTGAAGGTTTAGGTTATTCATTTATATAGAATTTTCATTTGACAGCCTCGTCAATGTATCTTAATTTCAAGTGATTTGTATATGCTTATATGAGTTTTCCCATTTCAATTGGCTGATATCTTCCAGCGGATATTATTTATTTGTGTATTTATTGTGGTTGGTTGTGATTTCCACTGCATAGTTCCATTTTGTGCTTTCTGCTCATAGTTTGCTTTGTAGCAGTAGGCCATAAAGCCTGAGCTTCCATATAGTAGTTGAAAAGGCAGGATTTTACTTGGACAAAGTCCTGATAAAACCCAGCCTTTGCTGCTGCTTCATCCGTGCTGTGACATTGACTCATGTAGCGTGCGCCATTTTGCTTATTTTCTTTTGAAGAGTGCACTGAATTCATTTATGTCATTGTAAAAAAATTATAATAATTCAAACGCTTTCTCCTTTTTGCGTATTGATCATGCTTGTATATCTTGTGCTTGTTGATTTGTGTGTTTATTGGTTCTGCTTTTGATGGGGTTACTGGATTGGTTCGTCTTCAGATGCTGGATTTGTTGGGGGGGTTCATGGTGTCTCAGTCGATCTTATTTCCATTCTTTACTGGGGAGGAATCCCAGATTTGTCATCACCCCGTTTAATTTTGTCTTGTTTAATTTTGGCACCTCTGGGCTTTGGTTTGGAGTCACATCTTCATTTTGGTGGTTTGGTCTCTTCTGTGTCATCCTTCGTTTTGCCAGAGCGAGTTTAATACCGTCTTGTTTCATTTTGTCACCTCTTGCTCTTTGGTTCAGAGTCACGTCTTTATTTTGGTGGTTTGGTCTCTTCTGTCATTGGCTCTTGCGTCCCTCTTAATTGTTTTTCATTGCCGTCAGTTGTCCGTTCACAGACTCGTGAACCATATTTTACAAATCAGTACAAGCTTCACTAAGCTAAACGTTAAAGAAGAAATATGATGTAAAATACAACAGTTTCTCAGAGTATATTTCACTCAGAGGCCTTTCTCTAAAAGGTATTCTAAGGCTGTAAAAAAGCCTTGGAAATGTTTGTTTTGGTCACATGTTGATAATATACAGAATAGGAATATTTGCATGTAAATTATAAGCTATTATATAAGTATATTAATAAGTATATTAATATACTGCTTGGCCTAAAACATCATTGTTAATATATACTTTAGCCCTTTGTTTTGCCTTATCGGATTGATGTAAGCCATGCAGCAGGTGTTTCGATTCCCTTGGTCACCGTGTAAGAATCCAGCTTCATGTATTGTCTGTGGAATGCCAACGGGCAGTGTAGCCATAAAAACGCAATTGAATAAACAACGGCCCAGCCGTCTGTCTGGCTATAGATGACAGCTGCCCCATAAACAACGTCCCATCTCTTGCCCACTCACCTCATCGCCATTTTGTGTCCTCCGGGGCGCCATTTTGTTTCTTTGCTTTGCTTTCAAAGATGATCCTGGATAGGAGAACAGCTGTGGTTTTGGGTTTTGTGCTGTTTGTGGGATGGAGTGGTTATCGGGTTTGCGCTTTCCCCCCCGTCCGTCTCGCTCACCCCTTCCCCCTCTCCACCCTACAGACCGCTTTGGGTTGGTCCACCAGGCCCGGATCTCCGCCTCGGTCAACGCCATGCGGGTCCTCAACACGGGCACGGAGGTGGAGGCGGCGGTCGCAGACGCCCTGGTAAACCCACAACCGCTCAACCACCCGCACACACACACACCAGTCTCATAACTATCTCACGTCATGCACCCGCACACACACACCAGTCTCATAACTATCTCACGTCATGCATGCGGTTCTGCCCTTCCAGCGTTCCGTTTCGAACTGTCGCACTGGGCCACGGATAGCGTAGCGGTCTAATGCGCTTGCTTTGCGAGTGTGAGCTGCCTATTACAATCGTGGTTCGAAGCCCGACTGTGCCAGACCGGCCCTGGCCGAGAGCCCCAATTGGGGCCGGCGATTGGCTGTCCGCCACAGGGAGAAGGGGGGGGGTGAGCCGCAACGAGCTCGCTGAGAAGCACAAAGGGTGTCTCCAGAAAGTAGGTGGGCGAGTTCCGTCTCAGAGGAGGCGGATCATCGCCGGCCTCGGAGAATAGCTTGCCCCGTAGAGATGGGTGGCGAGTTCGTGGGGGAATTTAAATAAATAGAAGCCATAATTGGCCACTTAATTGGGAAAACAAATTTGAAAGAAACTCACACTGTACCGCTTTCAAGTGTGCGGTCAGTCTTGCGCCCTCTTCTCCACAGTCTCCCTCCAGTAATAAGTGTCACAGTAGGGGCCACATATACTGAAAATGTATGCATTCACTACTGTAAGTCGCTTTGGATAAAAGCGTCTGCTAAATGGCGTATGTTATTATTATTATATTAGAGGATATTTGATCTTGCTCTTAACAGCGCAGGAGTGGGTGCAGGATAAGCATTAACGGTGACGGTCTCAGCCGGGAGCAGCTGTCGCGCCTCTCGCGTGACACAACAGTAAGGGAGCAGCAGCTGTAGCCGGCTCCTGGAGAACGCGTGTCATTACTGCGTGTCTGAGCGAGGAGGAGAGATCAGGGCTTTAGTACGTGACAAAGGCGCTCGCTTGCAAGTGAAGCGCGCTTCAGAGACTCGCCGTCTCGCGGTCGGTGAGGGCGATGAAAGGTTCTGTGTTTGGAGGAGTTGAATTAGACGCTGACGTCGCCTGGAACCGCTGCCCTTGGTCAGAGGTGGAACTGAATGTTTTTATTCTCCTCTCCCCTCAATACTAATATAATCAAAACCTGCATTTGCTAGATCTGTTAGACCACTCCAGACGTATTATTTCCATTTATGCCCCTTAGAAATTGGAATAATGCTCACCTCTTCACCCCTACAGAATATTGTCGTACAAGAATAAATTATTATTACATTTTTTTTCCTCGTTTACGACAAAGACTGTACTTTGAATTTCCTTTGACATATAGTAACTGTGTTTTCTTGATTCTCTGTAACCTTCTCAGCTGTTAGGAGACTCCCGGAATAAGGTAGTTGTTTTGATTTACATATTGGTTTTTTTGTCACTCCGTCTTGTACACTAATCACCACGGTGACTGCATGTAGATCACGAATGCACGAATCACCTTCAGTGGGCTTCGACTGATGAGCCAATCACAGGCCTGAAACCCACCCCCTTTCACCGAATGACACAATAGCACCAAGAGTATCAAAAGTCCCATATGCTGGTTTTTTTAAAAATAAAAAAATTATTGTCATTTAAAACATGTAATTGGAGCTTTAATTTAATTAAAATGTTTCTGTAAGACCTCAAAATGAAGACAACGTGGATAGTGCTTAGATGGACGTACCGGTTTAATCGTAAGTAGCAATATATGTAAATTCTTATAAAGGCCTTTCCCTCGCAACCTGCTACTTACGATTAATAATTGTATAAATGCCTGCTCCGTATGTCCGACTAAGCGCTTCACCTTGACTTTATTTATTCACACACCCACCCTTGGTGCCTTTTGAGACTCTTTGAATTCATTCATCATTACGTCTGTCCTCTTGAACTCTGCCTGAAGTGGTGATTAGATTTTTTCCTGCCCTGTTTTACATCTCTAATGTGAACATTTTCACCAAGTTCTTTTTTTTTTTTTTTTTTTAAGGGCCACGATCCATCAAAATGCATGCAACATCAATGTCACTCCGTTAGAGAACATTAGCCCTGGGAGCATCAAGCATTGTGCAGTGGGGGAAGGAAAACAGATTAAATGTTTTAATACAGGGTCAAAGCTGAAAGCCTGCCCACGGTCTCTCCATCTGCACAATAAGCACTGTTTTGATGCATAACTAGATTTAATTGCCCGATTGGCCTTCCCGAGATGCCATGATGGCCCGAAGCGTCTACCCCAAACAACTGAATGAGCTGATTTTATTGTGTATTGTGATGCTGCCCTTTGTGAAATGTATGGCTCGTTTGACGTGGGATACCAGAAATAAGCGGTTTCTGGTTTCCTTTCATTTGGTAACGTCAGAACTGATGGTTATTTCTAGGACAACGCTCTGATAAATGTATCTAGCTCCTGCCCCCTCCCTCCCTCCCACTTGTCTGTCGCACACACAGGTTCTGACAAATATAACAGAAGTGCCAAACCATGCCAAATCAATGGGAAACCACTGCATGGCTTTTTCATATCACATAAAGTTCTGCAAACGTAGTTGCATGGTAGCCTGTTGGGGGAGGGACTAACACCGTTTTGGGGAGCACCTTGTTCCTGTTTCTTGGTTCCTGCCCTTGTGAATGTGCCCTCTTGTCTCTGACCTCACGCCTCTGACATCATTTCCTGCCCCTCCCCCCGGGCAGCGGAAGCCTGTGAGACGGCGGTATGAGTCGCCGGGGATCTACTCGGACGACGACGCCAACAGCGACGCGTCCAGCGCGTGCTCGGAGCGCTCGTACGGCTCGCGGAACGGCGGGATCCCGCACTACCTGCGGCAGACCGAGGACGTGGCCGAGGTGCTCAACCACTGCGCCAGCTCCAACTGGTCCGAGAGGAAGGAGGGCCTGGTGGGCCTGCAGAACCTGCTGAAGAGCCAGAGAATACTCAGGTGGGTGGAGCCGCGTCGGAGGGTGGGCGTGGCCAAAGAATACAGGGTGGGTGGAGCCACATCGGAGGGTGGGCGTGGTCAAAGAATACTCAGGTGGGCGGAGCCACTTCGGAGGGTGGGCGTTGCCAATGGGTGGAGTCACATCGGAGGATGGGCGTGGCCAAATAATACATAGCTGGGTGGGGTCATATTCTAGGATGGGTGTGGCAAGTGGGTGGAGTCACATCCCAGGATGGGCGTGGCCAGAAAGAATACTCAGGTGGGCAGTGGCTCTCTCACAGTGGGTGGAGTCACATTCCAGGATAGGCGTGGCCAGATGACAGGGTGGGTGGGGCTACAGAAACAGGACATCGTAGTTTGTGAGGTGCAACACTTCTGTAGAAGGAGCACTGTGCTGTAGAAGGTGCCGTACTCTGGGTGAGAGGTCAAACTGAGGTCCTGACTCACTGCGGTCATTAAAGATTCAGTGGCACTTTTCACAAGAGGTCGTTGGTGTTAACCCCGGCGTCCTGATCATAATTCCCACAAAAACTGTCTCTGGTACATCTGACCACCTGATCACATCCCCTGCCTCTGATTGGCTAACCGATCCCTTGCATTCCCGACCCACATTGATAAACACCTCACTTCAGGCTCTGGGGCTTTGTTGTTGTTGTTGTTGTTGTTCGACCCGCAGACTTTAAGATTTATGAGTGGGAGGAATCCTGTCAAGACGTTTTTTTTATGGTTCCCTGAAATGAGAAAAGTCCGTTTATGTGCAGGTATGAAACCCAACGCTCGCCCTGTGCGAGATTAGTTTCAGACAAAGCGTTGTGTTCCTGTTGTGTTCCCTGCCAGACTTCAGATCAGTCTGTGTTCTCTGTTGAAGGGATTATTTAATCAGCCTCTCCTCTCCTCTCCTGTCTCTGACGTCTTGTGCTTTAACGTCTGATGGATGCTTGTGCTTCGCAGTCGAGTCGAGCTGAAGAGGCTGTGTGAGATCTTCACCAGGATGTTCGCGGACCCACACAGCAAGGTAACCCCCCAGGTCATGTGACTGCTTACAAACCCTTAGGGAGCTTGTGATGCCACTAACCACCCCCCTATCCATGTTCAGGCTTGATGTGATGTAAACCTTACGTGTTTTCAGTGTTGAGAAATTAATTTTACCATGTCCATCAAAACCTAGGAAGTAAATGTATGTTTATTGTTAAAAAGGTGTAGAGGGCCTCCGATAGCATAGCGGTCTAATGCACCCGTATTGGCTTGTCCTTTACGAGTGTGAGCTGCTTATCACGGCCGCAGTTCGAAACCCGACCTTACCGGACGGGTCCTGGCCCTGGCATGAACTAGCTGAGAAGCACGTAAGGGTGTCTCCAGAACGTGGGTGGGCGAATTCCGTCTCGAAGGAAGCAGAGTTCGCTGCCCTCAGAGAATGATCTTGCCTTGTAGACACGGGTGGCGAGTTTGTGGGGAGGGCAAATCGAAATAAATACAGGGTATAATTGGCAACTAAATTGGGAGACAAACGGTGGGGGGGGAAAAGAGGTGTAAAGTCTGTTGTAGCAATTTCTCGCTGAAGTTTGCATTACCTGTTCTGCAAAGAACGTCACGTAAACTTTCATCTAGCATTCTTTGCTTCAGTTGAGAGAGAAAAAATAACCCCAGTATGTGTGATGAGAAGCAGTGGGAAAATCTGCTTTGCGTGTTGTAAATGATCTCTGTCAGTTTTTATTATAGTCATTCCATTCATCTTTAGATTTGTATGTGCATTCATATGACCCTTCAAAGTATGTAAATATAACACAACTGGCCCTTGTACATACGTGATGTTTTTCCTTGTACTAATGGAGTGTTTATCTTGTTGCATGGTCTGCCTTGGTGTGGATTTTAACATCAGAGAGTAAGTTTGTGTTTTTTCAATCCCCCTTGATAAATCCAAGTTGGCTGAATGGGTATAGCTGTGCGTATGCATGTACTTTTATATAAATGTTAAGTTTGATTATGCTTTTATCATATTGGGATGATGCTGTATTCATATTTTTAGAGCATACTGTCAACCTACTATCATTTGTTATAGAACAAAAAATTTATTTTCTCTAATTATGATTGGAGTGAATATGGACATGTACGCTGTCACAAGTTTGACATTTGAATATTTATAATTTGGTAAAAAAGTGATCAAAATTGCCGTTTTGATATCCAATTAAGACACAGGTCCACAAACCACACCCTGTTTCTCACATAAATAGCCTCGGCTGCAGTATGTCCCTGTGTGAGTGCTCACAGTGACCATGTTTACCTGCCTCAGGTGTTCAGCATGTTCCTGGAGACCCTGGTGGACTTCATCACCATCCACAGGGAGGACCTGCAGGACTGGCTCTTCGTCCTGCTCACCCAGCTGCTGAAGAAGATGGGCGCTGACCTGCTGGGCTCCGTCCAGGCCAAGGTCCAGAAGGCGCTGGACATCACCAGGTATGAGCCACACGCCCATGGGGTCTGCTCACAGCGCTCTCTCTCTCCCTCTGTCATTCTCCCTGTCTCTCTCTCCCTCTCTCACCCTCTCACCCTTTCTCTCTCTGTCTCTCTCTCTTTCTCATTCTCTCTGTCTCTCTCTCTCTCTCTCTCTCTCTCTCTCACTCTCCCTGTCTCTCTCTCCCTCTCGCACCCTCTCACCCTTTCTCTCTCTGTCCCTCTCTCTCCCTCTCTCACTCTTCCTGTCTCTCTCTCCCTCTCGCACCCTCTCACCCTTTCTCTCTCTGTCCCTCTCTCTTTCTCTCTCTCACTCTCTGTCTCTCTCCCTGCTCTCACTCTCTCACCCTCTCTCTCTCTCCCTGTCTCTCTCTCCCTCTCTCTCTGTCTCTCCTCTCTCTCTCTCTCTCTCTCTCTCTCTCTCTCTCTCTCTCTCTCTTCTCTTACACTGTGTTTGCTCTCTGTGTCTTGCAGGGACTCTTTTCCCTTTGACCAGCAGTTCAACATCCTGATGAGGTTCATCGTCGATCAGACCCAGACGCCCAACCTCAAGGTCCGTTCTGACACATGTTTCACTGTACTGGCTGTGCAGCAGGCTTTAGCTTGTAGCAGCGAGAGGGAATTGTTAGGGCATTGGGTTGCGGGTTCGAATCCCATACAGGGACGCTACTGTGCCGATGAGGCACTTCACTTCTAGTTACTATATATGCATGTTTGATATGTGTATACATTTTTTTATATCTATATATACACAGTGTGCCTTCAGGATGGGGAGATATGAGCACTATAAGTGTTTGCTTTGCAAATATATGATACAATTTTCTGTGACACTGCCGCTTTGTCCATGGCAGCTGTGGTAGATGTTGTTAGAGGCCGTTGGTGAGCACATTTGAAGGGCGTCATTGATACTGTGACTCGGTGCCGTAACTGCTTGGTTACGCTCTTATGTCCCAGGTGAAGGTGGCCATCCTGAAGTACATCGAGTGCCTGGCCCGGCAGATGGACCCCGCGGACTTCGTGAACTCCAGCGAGACGCGCCTCGCCGTGTCCCGCATCATCACCTGGACCACCGAGCCCAAGAGCTCCGACGTCAGAAAGGTGGGCGGGTTTCCACGGCGACGGCCGCGCCCAGGCCACACGCTTCGCTCCCCCGGCGTAGTCCCCGCCCAGCTCGGCAAAACGCGAGGCGTTGACCCCGCCACTGAGGGGTTGTGTCTGTAAATTCCCCTGTACCTGTCCACATAGTCTCACTCGACCTGCCACTGTGAGTCACAGGCCCCGCCGCTCGTATGAGGTGTCCATAATGATATTCAGACTGCTTTGGGATTTCAGGGAAGGTTCAGAGAGGATTCTGGGAAACGTTGTTTCATCGTGGTTTTCAGTTTCCGCACGGAGTGTTAAGTTAAGTCACTGTGTCAGCTCCTTAAGTAACGGAGACGGCTTGGTGAGGTTCTAAGTCCGTAGTCCCTCTCTGGTGGAAACTGGTGCCACCTACTGGAAAAGTATGTTCCTTTGTTTTATAGGAAAGTACTGTGTGTACTATTCATAGAATTATTCAGTTCAGCCATTTTAAAAAGAAATATCAGTTCAACAATTTGTAAAATAAAGAAATATCACATTTTGCTGAGGACAATTACTAGAATTTACATTCATTGAATGTCATCCATATTTTTCAGTGGAATAGAGAGAAGCTTTGGTTTTACATTTGAAAGATGTCTTGCCAGGAAATGTGTTAAATGGTTTAAATACGTCCTCTCAGAGGAAAGGCTGCGGAAACATATAGGCACTCCAAACGCGCGCATGCAGGGAGCCAACCTCCAGTGTTTGTCTCTGTATTTTCCGGTTGCCGGGTGATGTAGCCAAATGAAAGCATGCAAAGTTTCACACTTTTTGTTGAAGAACATTCACATCACATTCAACATTCACAAGGAAAGGCCATCCCGAGGAGTAGGATGGAAAAGCTTTTTCTTTTCTTTTTGTTTTTGCTTGCTTTTGATTTTAATTGCCCTTAACCCCTGGTATTCTGCCCACGAAACCCCAGGCCCTACATAACTGGGCAGGAGAGGAGTTGTCAGGCAGGCCCAGTACCACGCCCTCGCTGCCCGGGGAGGGCAACCTGGAGGAGAGGTGTAAACAGGTAGAGCGCCCCCTTCAGCACCGTCTACGCATAACCACGTCCGGAGTGTGACACCTCTCAAACGTGGTCTCTCTCTTTAACCCCGGCTTTGCCTGGCAGCTTAAAATTCACCCCCGAGTGAATTAATTCTTCTGCTTTTTGCCCCTTTTGGGAGGGGTGGATGGGGGGGGCTGGTACACATGTATCGTACATGAAGTTTGATTGTTTAGGGCTTCAGATAACTCGGTCTTGTGTGGATGGAAGAGGGGAGGGGTGGGTGGTCTGGCACTAGAGGCCAATGTCACTGTTGAATAACGTTCACAAAACCGAATGCTGCATTTCATCCAAACACTCGATGTGCGTTTCCACTGCTTTTTTTTTTTTTTTTGTCTAACACGTTGTCTGTTTTTATTCGTAACGACAGCTTGATCGTCTGACAACTTTGCATGCGGATTTCCACTAAGAGAACGTCTTACACCCAAGCGTTCAGTTTAAACTCTTAATCCAGTGACAGCTGCTGAGTTCTGTGTGTGTGTGTGTGTGTGTGTGTGTGTGTGTGTGTGTGTGTGAGTGTGTGTGGGATGACTTGGACAGGTCTTCTGTCGCGCTGTGTCATGGTACATTTCGCCCACGCTTTACTCCGCCACATATTTGGACCATGAGGACGCACGCAATTTGGCTGTCAGTTGACACGGAACAGAATTGCCTGCGCTCTTTTTCCAACACTGGCCCGCTAGGCGGGGTTGCGTTCAAGTGGCGCAGATCAAAACCACCAAGTGTTCTCATTGTTTTGGTATTCGTAACCTCGCCCCTCTGTGAGATGAGTTCCACAGTCCTGCGTGGAGAGAGGTACCACTGCACAGCGTCAGACAGACCCAGAACAGACCCAGAACACGCAGCACAGACCCAGAACACAGCAGGGTCCCTTTCATATGCACCATGGAAAAGCCTGTGTGTCAGTGGAGCGAGACAACACTGCACACCATCCCCTTTCTCCCAGAGATCAGCCACAGTTGTGCTCTCTCTATAACTCAAACAGGCAATCCGCTCTTTGAAAAGAAGAGCCTGCTTTGCCTTGTGATTAGGTTGGTTATTGAATTGATATTGTCATTGATGAACATTCAGGTATCTTGTGTCTGGTAAGTTTCATTCAGTCAGCTGGAATAACTGTCCAACACCAACTAACAATGTTTGTGTACAGAGTGAATCTTC
>JAINUG010000195.1:1062500-1070000 GCA_029706075.1 Aldrovandia affinis | reverse complement strand
CTCAGTTGAGTGAGGCGTTTTCTCAGAAGTTGTATGTGAGGCTGGCACACAAGCTGGCAAACTGGGCCACACTTTCCACCTCTTCTGTACAAGCCGGTATAGACTTACATTTTTACATTTTACTTGTGACCAACCCCTGTCCTGGGGTCATTAGTCATATGATATGACTCATTAATGTTCTGTTGGACTTTGACTACAACAGGGGCGCACAAATGGCCAAAGCTGTCCCATCCCACTTTGGGGTTTGGCTCTTTTCAAGAGAGAACGTTTTATTTTTATTTTTATGTTTTTTTTCTTCCTTTGAGGGGGCGGGTGAGCAAGTCTGCCACACTGGACTCTATGAACAGAAACTTGCCCTTCAGGCTCCAGAGTTTGGGCACCCCTGATTTTTAAAGAATAACAAAAGCACTTTAGATTTTCCCTAGGTAATTGCTGAGCGTGATAGTTCTGACTCGCATTTGTCAGATTTATTTTTTTTTTAATTGTGAAAAAATAAACAAAGCTCAAGGCTATTCTACGGAGCTCCTAAAGTCGAGTGGCGATTGTATCCAGTTCATCTTCGTGAAATACTGTGACACCTCTGAAGATTGCTCCTACTCTGCACCTCTCTGTGGAATCTTCAGTCTTTTCCCTTTTGCATGCATTTTGAGTGGCAGATTGTGAATAATTGTCTCTTTGTTTTGGTGAATAATATTTCCTCCCCCCTCATACAACCATCGCTGCACCATAGAGCACCCTCCTCTCTCACGCTTTCCCCTCCTGACCCCAGAACAGTGCACTGTGTCATTGAGGAGCTTCCTGTTAACGCTTTGGCTGACCTCAGAACAGTGCACTGTGTCCCCAAGTGCTCTTTAATGCACAAAGTGCGTTTCCTCATCCCATGCGTGGTTTGATCAGGCACTATTTGTATTCAGAGTTTAAAATCTTAAATTAATTTTACAAGGGTTTACACAGGCTTATTTATATTTTTCTTAGTCTCTTGTTTTATTTTGTTGTTCCCTTCAAAAAATTAACCAGCAATGAGTAGACCATCAGTAATGTACAGCCTATTAATGATAAGTTCTTGGAACTGTGCATGGCTGGGTCAACCAGGCCACGGTTTGTAATTGATGGCTACAAAATGAAAAGGATGTTTTCTGATGTCGTCAAAGCTTTGTCCCTTTCTAGTTCCTTGAATAAAGTGGGAGCAGCACCCTGACTGGCGTAGACCAGCTGGAAGCACACTTATCCGTGTGTGATCTCTCAGTCTAGCACCAAGCTTGACTCTGATCCACATGGTGAATGGGGAGGAGCCACAAAATCAATTTTTTAGGACACGCCTTTCACACCACATCTCATTAAAGTTCCTCACCTCAGGCTCGTCACTCATGCGTTCACCTGCGTCTCAGTCTGGGGACACGCCTCCTGTATTGTGCAGTGCAGTGTGTGCTCAGTCAGTCCTGTATTGTGCAGTGCAGTGTGGTCAGTCAGTCCTGTATTGTGCAGTGCAGTGTGTGCTCAGTCAGTCCTGTATTGTGCAGTGCAGTGTGTGGTCAGTCAGTCCTAAAAGGGTCCATTCAGCCCCTCCTCCTTCTGAGTGTGTCGCGCAGTGTGGTGATCACCGCGTGAGACAACAGAACATGTGTGTGTGTGTGTGTGTGTGTGTCTGAGCCTGCGTGCGTGTGTGAGCGTGCATGTATGTGTGTGTGCGTGTGCGTGAGTGAGTGAGTGTGTGAGTATGTGCGTGTGAGCATGCGTGTGTGTGTGTGTGTGTGTGTGTGTGTGTGTGTGAGAGGGTGTGTGTGAGCGAGCGTGCGTGTGTGTGTGTGTGTGTGCGTGTGCGTGAGTGTGAGTAAGTGTGTGTGTGTGTGTGTGTGCGTGCGTGTGTGTGTGTGCGTGCGTGCGTGTGTGCGTGCGTGCGTGCGTGTGTGCGTGCGTGCCCTGTGTGTGACTGCGTGTGTGTGAGTGAGCGTGTGTGAGTGTGCGTGCGTGTGTGCGTTCCAGCCCCTCGGAGCGTAACCGCTCTGTGTCCCTGTGTCTCGTTCAGCATGCTGGAGTACGACACGGAGAACATGAACTCAGAGGAGATCTACAGCTCCCTGCGCGGCGTCACAGAGGCCATCCAGAGCTTCAGCTACCGCAGCCAGGAGGACCTGAACGAGCCAATCAAGCGCGACGGCAAGAAGGACGACGCCGTGAGTCACACAGACTCCTCCGGGGGGTTAAATGCACTTTCTTTGGGGGGGAAGGTTCCACAAAACTGATTTATGACCAGTTCCAAGACAAAACAATATGATACCCACTTAGATATCAGCATCATAAGTAGCGAACTACAGTTATGATTCTGTTCAATCGGGGATAGATTATGGCTTATTATTCGATAGGTTTTATTAGGGTTTTGCCGGTAGGCGTCCTAAACAACGTGCCCGTGCCCAGTGGTGAGTGGCCAGCGTGTTGTTTGAAGTGCAACATGTCCAGTGGACTTTCAGTGAACACATCAACACCTGGTGTTGGTAACATGCATTCAGTTGCATTAAGTGTTCCCCATCAAAACGGAACTGTAACCTTGCATTAGAATTGTGGGGAATTTGGGGAGTTTTCAGTGAACATTTGTAATGCAACAACTGAGTAACATGCACCCAGCAGAAGGGCCTGTAGTGCTTCATAGTATTGAATGAGCTACGCATAGCGGTCTAACGCACCCATGTCTTGACTGGTCCAATGCGAGTGAGCTGCCTGTCAGGGACACGGTTCCTGGCCCAGGTTGTTAGCCTCTATCGGAATTACCTTGCCTCTTAGAGACGAGCGGCGAACTTGTGTAGGGAGGGCAAATCAGAAACAAATAGAGGGTGTAATTTGCCACTAAACTGGGAGGGAAAATCAGAAACAAATTTTAGGTAAATAGTGTTGAATGAGGCAGTCGGGTGTTAATATACGCCATTTAGCAGACTCTTTTATCCAAAGCGACTTACAGTAGTGAATGTATACATTTTTTTCAGTATATGTGGCCCCAGTTGGGATTGAACCCACAACCTAAGCGTTTCCAACGCTGTGCTCTACCTACTGAGCCACAGAGAACCAGTTAGTTACTGTCTGAGATGTGGAGATGTGGACGGCTGCCTTCTCTCTGTCCCCAGGCCAGCCGCGAGGCAGCGTCCCCGGGCTTTGACCCGCGGCTCGGCCCGGACGTGGTGGAGGGGGGG
This sequence comes from Aldrovandia affinis, assembly GCA_029706075.1. Taxonomy (NCBI): domain Eukaryota; kingdom Metazoa; phylum Chordata; class Actinopteri; order Notacanthiformes; family Halosauridae; genus Aldrovandia; species Aldrovandia affinis. Next base: position 1,066,818 of record JAINUG010000195.1, on the reverse strand, counting down.
CGCACGGCGCTGGACAACAAGACCTCGCTGCTCAACACCCCCTCCCCGCGCTCCTTCTCCGGCCCCCGGGTTCGAGAGTACAACCCCTTCAGCTACAGCGACACCATCAGCGCCTACGACAAGAGCGCCCTGAAGGAGGCCGTGTTCGACGACGACGTGGAGCAGTTCAGAGACGGTGAGGGGAGGGGCGGCCTTGTCCCCGTGACAACCCTCGTCTGTCACCTTCTCTCCATAGTGTGATGTCATGTTTTCATAGTGTGATGTCATATTTTCATAGTGTGATGTCATATTTTCATAGTGTGATGTCATATTTTCATAGTGTGATGTCATATTTTCATAGTGTGATGTCATATTTTCAGTGTGTGATGTCATATTTTCAGAGTGTGATGTCAGTCATCTGTCATCTCTATATGTGTGGCAGCTGGCAGAGCTAAAGGTGCATGACGAAAGGAGAAGCCATTCAAAGTTCAGAAGGCCTGAACAAACCACTGCCCCCTTCCCTGCGAAACAGGAGTGCTAAAATGTTTCCATAACAAACATTTGATGAACCATTCACCTGACGCAATGCTTTACCCGTTATGCTAAAAAAAAAATGTTTGCATACAAACCGTATTGAATGGGTGATTCCCATGTCAAACATTTATAATGTTTGCTAAACAGCCCAGCTTTACGTAAGTCAAAGTTAGCAGTGCCATCTCCCACAAAAATCAGTGAACCTGCTTGGCCTCTAGATCACCCAACCTTTACCTCTAGCCTAACACTGGACTCAGTAAACAAAATAACTGATTGAACAAGACTAGGAAAGGAGATGACCTTCTTAAAGCGTCTTAATGAGATAAAGAAGTACCTGTACATCTGCTGGACTTGTGATGATACATTTTTTCCCCTCACTGGTTTCTCCCAGTATGGCCTCCCGTTGATTTGCAGGTGCTGTACAGATTTGTCCTGGTGGGGCCTCTCTATGGCCAGGTGACAGGTAGCCTGGTGGGGTCTCTCTCTGGCCAGGTGACAGGTAGCCTGGTGGGGTCTCTCTCTGGCCAGGTGACAGGTAGCCTGGTGGGGCCTCTCTCTCTCCAGGTGACAGGTAGCCTGGTGGGGCCTCTCTCTGGCCAGGTGACAGGTAGCCTGGTGGGGTCTCTCTCTGGCCAGGTGACAGGTAGCCTGGTGGGGTCTCTCTCTGGCCAGGTGGCAGGTAGCCTGGTGGGGTCTCTCTCTGGCCAGGTGACAGGTAGTCAGAAAGGTCCTGGCAGACAGTCGCAGGCTGTAGGCGTCTCACAGGAACGTCACTGGTCTGGTCAGTCACGATGTGCAGGTTCCTGCGGCATTGACAGAGCAGGCTGGCTGTGATTCTCAACACGCTCCTCCCTGTCGCCCCCCGCAGGCCGTCGCCAGGACTGCGTTGAGAACAAGATGTTGCATCCCAAGGGCTTTGGTCCTAGTAAAGGTGCCTTACCTTATTCATCTATTGTGTGTGTGTGTGTCTGTGTGAGAGAGAGACTGTGTGTGTGTGTGTGTGTGTGTGTGTGTGAGAGAGAGAGTGTGTGTGTGTGTGTGTGTGTGTGTGTGTGTGTGTGTGTGTAAGAGAGAGAGAGAGACTGTGAGACTGTGTGTGTGTGTGTGTGTGTGTGTGTGTAAGAGAGAGAGAGAGACTGTGAGACTGTGTGTGTGTGTGTGTGTGTGTGTGTGTGTGTGTGTGTGAGAGAGAGACTGTGTGTGAGACTGTGTGTGTGTGTGAGAGAGAGAGAGAGAGAGAGAGAGAGACTGTGTGTGTGTGTGTGAGAGAGAGAGAGAGAGAGAGAGACTGTGTGTGAGACTGTGTGTGTGTGAGAGAGAGAGAGAGAGAGAGACTGTGTGTGTGTGTGTGTGTTTGTGTGTGTGTGTGTGTGTGTGAGAGAGAGAGACTGTGTGTGAGACTGTGTGTGTGTGTGTGAGAGAGAGAGAGAGAGAGAGAGACTGTGTGTGTGTGTGTGAGAGAGAGAGAGAGAGACTGTGTGTGAGACTGTGTGTGTGAGAGAGAGAGAGGGAGAGAGACTGTGTGTGTGTGTGTGTGTGTGTGTGTGTGTGTGTGTGTGTGTGTGTGTGTGTGTGTGTGTGAGAGAGAGAGACTGTGTGTGAGACTGTGTCTGTGTGTTGGTTACCAAACTCCCATCCATTCTGTGTAATGTCTTTCATCAAAGGGCACCTGTATGTTTTAGATGGTTTCATTTTCTGAAATTATGCCCATGCCTACCCTCCTGCCTAGTGTATTAAAGGGAAAAAGTCCTCAGAATAAAATGTGTACGAGCATTTGGACACTACAACCGAGGTTATAGTCGCCAGTCGCACACACTAAGGATAATGGCCTTTAAAAGGCTGGTAGGCACATGCTTTGGTGTGTGAAACAAACCAATTTACCTGGGGTTAATGTTCAAGAGAACGGCGCAAGGTGTCTTTTTAGATTATATGTTTCTGTGCACATGGTACAGGAGCCATGGAGAATAAAGAGTCCTTCACTGCTGGCGCACTCAGCCTGGGCGGTTTAGATTTGGGGCCGTCTTTCAGTTTGAATCTGACTGGTTTCGCCCAATCGGAGAGAGCTGGGCGTGGCGGTGTGGGTTTTGCCCAATCGGAGAGAGCTGGGCGTGGCGGTGTGGGTTTCGCCCAATCGGAGAGAGCTGGGCGTGGCGGTGTGGGTTTCGCCCAATCGGAGAGAGACGGGCGTGGCGGTGTCGTTGGGCTGACGTCGGTCCCTCTCTGTCCCTCAAAGTTCCCCTGGACCACTCGGACCTGGTGGCGGACCTGCTGAAGGAGCTGTCCAATCACAACGAGCGCGTGGAGGAGCGCAAGGGGGCGCTGGTGGAGCTGCTGAAGATCACGAGGGAGGACAGCCTGGCCGTCTGGGACGAGCACTTTAAAACCATCCTGCTGCTGCTGCTGGAGACGCTCGGAGACAAAGACGTGGGGCTCCTGTTCGCCACACACACACACACACATACACACACACACACACGCACACACACTCACACACGCACATACACACACACACACACACACACTCTCACATACGCACGCACACACGCACGCACACACACACAGTTTCTCTCTCACACACACACACACACACACATACACACGCACACGTGCATGCTCGCATACACTCACGCATGCACGCGCATACATACACACACAGTCTCTCTCTCACACACACACACACACACACACACACATAAACACACACATATGTTTTATATGTTTTCAGCTGTAAATTATAAAATGCACACGAGATGAAATAAGTCCTATCAAACTAGTCAATATTAATGAGAACGGCACTGGTTATTTGGACTCGATCGTAAGCCCAGTGCATGCTGGGAATGCCTTGTGAGCGCTGCCTGCTTCATTCTGCTCTGATGGTAATGCCCCCCCTGGCCCCCACTCTGCAGCACACCATCCGTGCCATGGCGCTGCGTGTGCTGAAGGAGATCCTGAGGAACCAGCCGGCCCGCTTCAAGAACTACGCTGAGCTCACCATCATGAAGACCCTGGAGGCCCACAAAGACTCCCACAAGGAGGTGAGCGGCCACACGCAAACCGCTCTTCTTTAAACTATTTATTCCCGTTTTTCTCCCAGTTTAGTAGCCAATTATAGCCTCTATTTCTTTCGATTCACCCTCCACCACGAACTTGCCGCCTGTCACTATGGGGCAAGCTAATTCCCCGAGGCCCACCATGATCTGTCTCCTCCGAGATGGAACTCGCCCACCTACTTTCTAGAGACACCCTTCGCGTTTCTCAGCGAGCTCGTGTTCACCCTCCCCGCTCCCCCTGGGACGGACAGCCAATCACTGCCCCCGATCGGGGCTCTCAGCCAGGGCCGCTCTTGTACAGTCAGGTTTAGAAAAAACGCTCTTTTACGCCCCCTGGTGCTACAAAGATAAAGTGCGCATATATATAGAATGAAACGTACATACAGTATATATGGAGGTTTCCATGGAAGCTTCGGCACACTGGGATTAGTTGCGGGCGTCTTTAATGTAGCGGAGGTTTCGGCCAGAAGACCGTTCAGAGCGGCAAGTTAGAGCCTTCCTCAATGGGGCCAAACCCACACGAGTCTTTCCTGCCATTTTATCACGGTGATTGTACCCAATGGGGGACAGTTTTCCTGCGTGGGATTGGATTGAGATGCGCAGTAGGAGCAAGTTGAAGATCCGATCCCAAACGGACACAGCTTAGCTCGGCGTTGGTGGGCAGAGCACTTCCCTGCCCGTGAGCGTCGTTAAACCCTCTGGCCCTCGGACAGCCAATCACTGCCCCCAATCAGGGCTCTCAGCCAGGGCTCTTG
>JAINUG010000195.1:1015000-1057500 GCA_029706075.1 Aldrovandia affinis | reverse complement strand
ATCTGCCTGACCCAGTAACGGTGTCGTGGTCACGTTCTCTTGCAGATGAAGCTGCTCAATTTGTACATCAAGCGGGCCCAGACGACCAACAGCAACAGCAGCAGCTCGTCGGACGTGTCCACACACAGCTAGCGGGAGCCGGGGCGCTGCGGGCGCTGCCCAATCCTCACCGGGCAACAGTCGTGCCTCTTTCCAGACCTCTCCGTTTCCACGTGTTCTCATCGACACCACGCTCCACCCCACCCCGGCAGACTGTCCCAGGGGACCACTTCGCTCGTTGCAATCAGTGTTGATCCTTTTATGCTCTTTGTTTTTGTGTGTGAAACTTCATGTCTTTTTATTCCACACCATGTCCTCTGGCTTTTATTCCCCACCCTCCTCCTCCTCCTCCTCCACCACCACCCCACCCTCCTCCTCCTCCTCCTCCTCCACCTCGCCTCCCTGTTGTTTTATAGAAAGATGAATGTACAAGAGGTCTGTCAGTAGTGAAAAAAAGACTGACACAAAGTCAGTGGTGAATGCTTTTTACAGGTTTCAACTTTTTCTAGGCTCCAAAATATGGGAGTGTCACTCTGTGTACTTCAGCCTCACTGCTTCTGGTAATGTTTTTTTTGGAACTGTGGTCAGTTATGTAGCCGAGAGAGGGGGAATTTAGGTGTTTGAAAATGAATAAGCAAGGCAAAATAATATTTTAGGTCTCTAGATTGATCTCTTCAGCATTGCCCTTAAATGAAACAAGCTAAAAAAAAAAAACTAAACAGAAACAAAACTGAGTGCTTAAAAAAAAAAAAAAAGAAGAAGGAATTTCTCAGCATTCCGTGATGTAATTGTTCTTGGGTAAACGCTAAACTCAGAAGAAGAGCCTGTATTTGGGAAACATTTGTAAAGTGGTAGACGTATTTTAGGTTTAATCTTTCACTTGAATATCGGTTTTGTGGTTGACGATCATTTGGCTGGCCCAGTGATTCCATAAAAGGATTGTAACAGGGGTAAAAATTTAACATTGAGGTTTGGGTACAGTAATAACCAAAAATCGTAGGACTAAAATTAGGAGATTTTATTTCCATTTTGTGTGACATTTTATTTAACCGGTGTCTAAGGACCATGCTATCACCCCCTCCTGTATTTAGTCAAATTTGCATAGAAAGTTTTTCTTTGTTTTATATTTTACTTTTGTCAATCACTATGATGAAGGCCAGATGAAGCCAGAGAAACATTATCTTTTATTATTTTTTAGCAATAAGTAGTTAAACAAATCAGAATGTTTTGTAGGGACCTCTTAAAATAGAAGCGTCATTTGCAGACTGACTTGCTGGCAAATTGCTCAGCTATACGGAGGGATGACAGAACTACGTGGATGTAGTGACATCCTTATCAGTGTTTTACTTATTTCCTGTAAGTTATTGATCTCATTAGTTAAAAACCTAGAATTTTAAATTAGACAAACAATGTGAAGAAGAAGAAGAAGAAACATCAATCACAGGTAATCTTTTTTTTTTCCTGGAAAAACCTTGACAATCTGAAATGTAAGGTGTTTTTAAATTCAATTTAAGCATTTAACAATGTTTAAATATAAAGTGCCAGTGAATGAGATTGTTCACATTAAAGTAACTACTATGGCAGACCGTGTACGGGATGAAGTCAGGCCTGCCAGTCGCAAGAACACTATTTTTTTCTTAATGGAGAAAAAAAAAAATCTCCCAACTTCTTGGATGTGCTGTTAAGTCAAAGCACTGTATGAATCTCAAACCTGCCACGTAAAATCTCCTTTCCAGCGTCACTTTTGAGAGGAGCCGTCTTAGAATATGGCATTTCAAGCGTATTGAATCTGTGATGCTGCTGCTGCTGCTGCTGCTGCTCAAAATTCCTACACCAGATTTCTGATTACTATGAATGTTACTGGTACATATTTTGGGGGGGCAGAAACTAAAGACACTACTAGGCCTTACTTTCTTTTTAAAGTACTGTTTAACCATACAGACTGTTAAGTGGTATAAGTATACGGTCTCTCTCTCTTTTCCTCTAATGTGAAAACACGTTGCATTTTAATAGGCCAGAACTAAAACAAAGGAAGGAACATCTTGTGTTTATGGTTCCAAATTTGTTGTCACCCACCCCCTGACCCTACTGTATAGTCATAGCTCTTGCAGCTGAAGAAGAAGAAGAAACAAACGTGTTAAACAAGAACCACGATATTTTGTACATTACTTTCAATCGCCGCTTCGCAAACCTATTAGAAGGCAAAAAAAATGGGTCGTCACGATCATGTTTTTTGCACGTTAGCAAAATAGCCTGCATGTTTCAGCTGCACCGATCTTTGTGCCGTTATCCGACTCTTGATTTAACCGCAAGCGCCCTCGCTACTTTTAGCAGCCCAGCTAACCTGTAAATACAGTATTAATTTTCAGCCCAAGGAGCAACCAAGTCTAAATGCAATTGACCTCAATGGGTTGACCGAAAATCTGGATCTCCAAATGTCCACGTTTCCACGGGCCTGCCGCAGTCTGTTGGGGGGAGGGAGGGAGGGGGGTGTAGAGATCAGACCTGCGAAGGCCAGCCGTTCAAAGAACCCCTAGTTCTCTTGTAGTGTGACATTATTGAGGCATGTGGCTTTTCAGAAGGTACACTATGTGTGCGTACCTTGGTTGTATCTGACAGTACTTTTTAAAATCGCTTACTAAGAACCCGCTTAAGACCACGTACCAAGTGATTTGCAATTTTGTCATATGGAACCCTCGTCCCTTTGCAAATAATTATCTGTCTAATGCCTGTGTAAGGGGAAAGCCAATGTTTTTTGTAGAAGATGACAAAAAAAGTGGTTTACTGTTCATATACTCAGCTGATGCATCGGCCATTAGAAATTGTATTCCTAGCAAATTGTTCTCTGCGCATGTATTTTTTTTCTTTTCTTTTTTCCCCCGCTTTTGTCATGTAATATCCATATCTGTATTTATATATTTGTTTTATTTTGTGTGTATTATGACAACTGTACAGATTACCCTTTTTTCCCTTTTTTTTTTTTTTTGTTAACATCCACCTGTGATAGAATTTGCGAAAATATAAACTTCAGTTTGCTCTAGAAATAAACCGACTTCAAAAGAGTTTCACTTCTTCTCTTTGTCCATCCCCACCCCCCACCCCCTGGAATGACAGCAATTATGTGCATTTGGACCAGCCTTTTTGTCACGTTTTAGTTTGCAAACATAGTTATGTGCCGTGGCCCAGCAGCGTGAAACATTAACCGAGTGCGACCCTGCCGTGCTCCTGTGTTTCTGATGTCAAGGCTTTCCCTTAAAACTGTATATTTAAGGAACAGTAGGCAAAACAAAGGGACATCGTGGCTTGCTGTCACAGCAAGGGTTGTGTAACTATGAATACAGCATAATTAACAGAGGCCTATATGTTGTGTCCATGTGCACAAAAAAACAAAACAAAAATTACTAAACTTTTCCTTCCCAGTGTTACAGGTATGGGACGCAGCTGCCTGCAATGATGTCTATCGCTGTATTACTGCACTGATCTCGTGCGCGAACTATGATTGTTCTTACCATGTATTAATGCACATCTTGAAAGTCGCTCTGGATAAGACTGTCTGCTAAATGCTTAAAATGTAAAATGATCTCAATTTTCTAGCAGAGAGAAGGGGCTTATGATTTTTTTTCTAATGATAATTGGATTTGTATTTTCAGTATAACATACTAACTGTATAGCTGTAAAAGGCAAGGGCTGAGTCTCATTTAAGGCAGGGGTCCCCAATTACCGGGCCGTGGATAATTTGGTACCGGGCCGCACAGAAAGACGTTTTAATTTTAGTTTTATTTCCATTTTATTGACTATCGCAGTCTGCAGGGTGTTTTATTTTGAAAAATGACCACTTCCGTCTGTGCCTCTTTTCCGCACTTGTCTCAGTCGCAGTTTGTTTTTTTTCCATGCCCCGATAAATTAAGCCCACAAGCTAACCCTAGCAAAATGAGTAAAAAGCAAACATTGCTGGAGAGCTTCTTTGAAAAGGCCGTCTCGTTGCAGGGAAAAAAGCTCAGTGCTCCCACTGGTTCTGCATTATGGTGAGTTGAGTCACATTTACATTATAAATGTAATAATTAAATTAATAATTAAATGATATAATATGCACTTTATTGTGTTTTGTTATGCGCGTGATTCTCTCCCCCCGGTCCATGGAAAAAGTGTCTTGCATGAAACTGGTCCGTGGTGCAAAAAAGGTTGGGGACCGCTGTCTTAAGGCATATATGGAAGGGGGTGGGTGAGGGGATACCCAGATTTGATATTGACAGTTCGGATTTAATTAAAAAATAGGGTATTTTCTTGTGTCGTCTCAGTCTCCCTGCAAGCACTTTTCATTAACACAATGCATTATTTCGTGTTCATTTACAATGGTGAAAACGCTCACCTCTCCGGAATTCGAGGAAAAACCTGCGTTTAAGGTGACATTAAGTTGGCGCTTCGGTCGACTGCCAAAAAGGTCACCTAAGGTGCGCTAATGTTAGCCGTCACACAACGCTAGCACGCGCGTGACGTCAGCGGCGCGTGGATATAAAAGCGGAGAGGCGCGCGAGCGTGCAAAGCTCCTGTTACCTGTCCGGTTCCAGACGTACGGCCGTGGCATCGTCCCGATTCTCTGCTCGGATACTCGTACTGCACCGGAGGCGCGCTGGACAACATGCTGTTCTGGCACTCGCAGCCCGAAAATTACCACCAGCACTCGACACCCAACTATCTCCGGTGAGTGTGAGACGTCGGTTCCTCGCGCGGAACAGGTGAACTGGAACGTGCCCTGAACTGTAACCGACGTTGTCATTGAATGTTGAATGCGAAGTATGAACATTTGGTAGTGTACAAAGTAACATATGGCTATGTATTTCGTTAACTTTTCGTAAACTTCAAAAATGGGCGAGGTGCTTCCGAAGCAACCTTTCAACAGGTAAGCTAACGGCAAGTGGTCTAGTGCTGAATGCGTTCAAGAATAACGCATCATTTTGTTGATTTTAGCCTAGTGTCATGTCATTGAAAAGATGTTTAAATATAAATATTTGTTTACTAAATACCTACTGTATTGCCAATAGCTACTGCATAAAATGTTGAAATAAGCCAGTTAAATTTGAAAGAATTGTGCAGCCTATCTTTTAACATTTTCAATATGTGATAAAGTTTTAGTTCGCAAATTATTGGGTTCTATTGGCTTTGTCTGTGGTAATTGTGGTATTTTTATGTTTCGTCTAGTATTTTTACTGAAAAATGTAAATGCTAAACCTAAACTTTACTATATTCGGGATTTACCCGTAGGCTACTTAAATTACTGATCTGATGAGTTGCTTTCACCTCACTTCGAAGTTATAGGAACTTATAGGAACATCATTTTAGAGTTGCTAAAGCTGTGAAGATTCTCCTTGCATTCAACTTAAACTTGATTGACTAGATCTCAAGTTTGCTGAAAGTGAAAATGTTTCATTATAACCCTCGCCCCGGCCTCCTGTTGTTTCTTCAGCGATGCGCTGGCACCTTTCTTCAAGCACGAGGACACGCCGCCCTCGGCCGACAATGACGCCAAAATGCCACCTTTTCAGTATTTTCTGTGTGCAGCCACGTCCCCTGCAGTAAAAGCGCACGAAGAAACGCTCACTTATCTAAACCAAGGTACAGTTCACCTCTTTCATTGTTGCAGAAACCCAGCTTCAGAGAACTGGTGTGCAGTGTGCTGTTGAGTTGAGTTCTGGTTCAACACTAGTTCTGGCAAGACCGAGAAACATCTCATCTTCAGTGTAATTTAATGGAAGATGCTCAATGACTGAAGTAACTTTTTGTTACTACCCTCATCAAAAAGGGAAAGGAAACAATCTACACAAATACACAAATGGCACAAGATGGATGGGCTGTAGGCGTTTGTACAGTTCCATCATATATTCAACATAATTGAAAACCATTTAAGGAAAAAAACCCACAAATGAATGTGGGGATTATAGAAGAGAATAGACTACCTACTAAGCCATCTGCCAAGTTTGCTAAACAAACACTTTTGTCAAACACGTTTTTTCGTTGTTTGAATTTTCCCACCTTTCCCCCTCCCCAACCATTGCTTACACCAATATGAACAATTCATTTTGGGGAAAAGTAGGGTATCTGATCTATTGGGGCCACCCTACCAGTTCTACTTGTTTACCTACTCCCCCTCAATACATACACTTACAAATACACTAAACTAGGCTTGATGCAAGCGCTTTGTATCCCCTCTCAACATAAATTACATCAAGTTATATTGTCTCTCAACCTCAACTGCCATTTTTCCCTCAATCCTGTCCATATTTCTACTGCACTTCCTTCCCTGAAAATGGACTTTAGCTATGTTTCAATTTTTTGCATAGCATTTATACAAAGCTGTGCACACACAAACTATTAAAACTCCACCTCTAAAGCAACAAAAACAAAATAAAAAAACAGGAGTAGTTTATTTCACATGCTGTTTTTCAGTGATTTCATTTTTTAATTGTCACATCAGCATCCACATCCTGTCCTTTGGAGATGTTGATTGTTTACTTCCAGTTTTGTCAGTATACTGGTGTAATTCCAGACACTATATGGGAATACTATGTGCAATATGGCTTTGGATGGGGGCCTCTGATAGTGGAGCGGTCTAACGCACCCATATTGGCTGGTACTTTATGAGTGTGAGCTGCCTATCACGGTCGTGGTTCAAAACCCGACTGTACCAGACCGGCCCTGGTGGGGAGCCCCGATTGGGGGCGGCGTTTGGCTGTCTGCCCCAGGGGAAGGGGGGAGGGGGGAGGGTGAGCCGGCACACGTTCGCTGAGAAGCACGTGAGGGTGACTCCAGAACGTGGGTGGGCGAATTCCGTCTCGAAGGAAGCGGAGTTCGCTGTCCTCAGAGAGTTTGCTTTCCTCGTAGAGACGAGCGGCGAATTCGTGTGGGGAGGGTAAATTGAAATAGAGGGTATAATTGGCCACTAAATTGGGAGAAAAAAGGGGGGGGGAAAAATCTGAAACCAATTTAAGAATGTATATATATATATGGCTTTGGATAGCTTGGACTGTACTGTGTGTTCCAAATGGGCCAATGCTGGTATTGTAGTTTCTGTAACAAACAGCTGCCTAGAGAATGCTTGATTAATTGTATTTCACCTCTGAAAGTAAGTGACATGCCTAGAAATGATAGTACACTCTAGAGACCGGGGATTTCAGGTCAAATTGGGCTGGGCACAAACTTGTGATTTTTTTCACTGTTCTCCTGTGCTACTTTTGTGCAGTGGACCAGAGACAACACAAATTCACATGTAGTGCCTTGAAACCGAAACCGAAATTCCCTCAAGGGTCCTATTGTGAATTTGTCCTCATCTATCATGTAATTGGCTTGTCTTCTCAGACGTGTTTTGAAAGGAAAGACATTAAACTGATCTGTGGCAGGTTTGACCCACACATCTTTAGCTAGAGCAATGACTAGAATGAATGCAAAAGGTTACTATTTCTTGTTGTAACTTGCTCAATGGTTTTTTGGTTTAAAAAAAAAAAAACCATTGCAAATTACAACAAAAGAAACAATATCACCTGAAATATGACCTCACATCTTTAGGTAAAGCAATGACTAAAATGCATGTAAAAGGTAATTATTTCTTGTTGTAACTTGCTCAGTGGTTATTAGTTTATTATTATTAATAATAATAATAATAATAATAATAATAATAATAATAAATCCTTAGCAAATTACAACAAAAAACAATGATACCTGACAAGATATCTCAGGTGATAATGTCTACATGCAGCTTACTGGCACTTCATATTAATGTTATGAAGTGCAATAACTTCTGCCACTGCGAGAGGAAGGACAGAGCTGTACTTTTACCTGACATTTATTTATTTAAAACATAGTTTAAATTGACTTTTCCAGCTGACCTACTACTTTTTTTTCTGATTGAATGATTTTTCATTTTTCAATTTTAATCAGGTCTGTTTTGATGTTTTAAAATGTAGGTCAGTCCTACGAAATCCGTATGCTTAACAGAAAACTAGTGGAGTATACAGATATAAGCAGCAAATGTGTAAAGGTAGGTTTAAGGTACCGTGTACGCATTTCTATTTTCAAACTTATTTCATGTGTGACTCCCTTCTCCTTACCTCTGTCTGCTTATGTATGTATGTATTTCCTGGTTTGTCAACATACAGGTGAATCCTCAACACTGCTTTCAGCTTCAGGTGTTGTGTGCCATCGTGGGATACCTTGGTACTATCACCCAACTTCTCATGTCCTCCAGCACACGCGTAACCCATTACACATTACTCCACACCAGACGCCACACATTCTCAATTCGCTTCTCTCTCTCTGAAATTATACATTGTAAAAGTCGACCTTATGATTCTCATACCTTCTTTGCTATCATTGTATAGACGACTGTAGAATACGCTCTTCATAAAACATTCAACATCTTAAGTTTAGCTACTGCAAGTGTGAGTAAACATGTACTATTATTTTAGTAACTCCTCAAAGGCACCAAAATTGTTATCTTAAAAGGTCTATATTTGCCTCATTATTGCCGTTTAAAGTATGCAATTTGACTTTCAGAAAAGTGTCTTCTTATCCATATGATGGATTTTCTGTCTGCCATCAGGCTTGGTGCCCGTGAAGTCCCCAACCAAACTTTTCATTGTTAAAAAAATAAAGGTTGGACGGGGTCTCGGGTGGCTCTAGCCAAGAGCACCGCTAGGGGGCGGCAATTGGCTGTCCGCCCCAGGGAGGGGGGAGGAAAGCCAATATGAGGCGGTTTGCCATTCCTGCCACTGCCAGCATCAGAGTAGGCCAGCAGCAGGCTTGTGGGGGGGGGATAGTTGGAATAATAAAGGGTACAATTGGCCACCAAATTGGGAGAAAAAAATCGGATAAAAATTATACAATTAAATAAAAAAGGTGTTAAATTTTAAGATGACCGTAATGTTTTATGAATGAATCACAATTTGTGTGAACTACAAGGAGTTGCAAATACATGCACACATATTTTGGCAACTAAATGTTGCATAGCACCCTGTTATTACACACTAGGTTATTATTTTGTCGGATCTTTCTGCTTTTTTTGCTGTAATATGCGGGAGTCCATTAAGGTTGTGTCTCTGCCATGGTTGGAATTCAATCAAACCGCTACTTGTCTGCTTATCTCCAGTTTCAACATCACAAAAATAATTTGTCCAGTAGTTTTGCCTCTGAAAATGTTAAAGCACTTCGCCCCAAAACTAATGCAGAGATTTAAAGGGTGATTAGCAGACAATTAGTGGGTTAATTGATTTGAGGCCTATATCAGAGTTATTGCAGCAGCTGGAGAATTCTCTTGTCGCTAGGCTGTGAAGACATTTTGTCCTGTGATGTGCAGCCAGTCAATCTAATGACACTAGAATGGAGCGGTTGCCATCTGTAAAGGAAATAAAACCTAAATAAAGGAAGTTTCATGTCTGAGGCCTTGTGGCAGGGGCAGCCCTCCACCAATGTAAATGTTCTAGCCTGAGAAATGCTTCTTTTTACAGGTTACCTAATGTTGCGATTGTTTCATATTACAGTCATGTTTATTTAATTCTCCTTTAGAACGACCAATGTCAGAAAGCTCACAGTTCAGTTTATTAAACACACAGTACCGATAATCGTAAAGGACTAATGTACTGGGATGTGTGGGATGTTCCTTAGGTTTTATTTTGCTATTGTGTGTGATTAAAAAAAGTGGAAAATGTTGAAAAACCACAGCATGTTAGATTTGAGAAGTGCTGCATCATTTGAAGTCTTCATATGTAAACACTTGAAAAAATGACCACTGATTCCTACTGATAAACTCCAATGAATATCAATGCCCTAAGAAGGACTTCCTGGTGTTTTATCTGCATCCGGTGTGTTGTGACGAGGTCTAGAGACACGGCTGATTCGCTGTCTCTTTCAACGGCCTCTAGGCGTATTCTCTGTGCTCCTTTGTCCAGCCAAATATCTTATGTCCAGCCCTAGATTTACACATGCAAGAGGAACAATGCCTTCCCTTCCTTTAAATCAAATTGATTACATTAAAGGACTACTCCCATGGATTTAAATTCAGCTGATTTCTCTTGTAAATTTATGTTTATGTATCAATAAAAATACTGTCTTATTTTTCAGATCCGTCAATAAACATTAAATAAACGGCTCTCTTAAGCCTCTTTTTCGGGAAATGCAGCATCCTACTGGATGGGCGTGGTGATGATATTCTTGAATAAATTGCATCTAGCCTGATTGACAGTCGAATCTTGAATCAAAAATTGCAGCAAAATGACATTTTTTGGAGTGTTGCTTTCATCCACTGTTGCACAAATGTGCGATCTAGAACTCTGGAAGTCAGGATTTTGACGGGAGTGCTCCTGAGGTAACGATAACGAAGTCTAGCTGAGGTCAGGTTCTGCAGATTGCACTGATGGAATAAAAGACCTGTGGCTGCCTGGGCATAAACATCACTTGGGAATCTGTGGCCGTTGTTTTGAGTGCGAACCCTATGAGTCTTCTGACACAACGTAGAGGGAGGGGGTGGCGTGGTGTGTGTGGTGGGGAGGCAGAGGGGACAAGCTTTCCACGGCGAGCCGTTGAGTGTGTGTGTGTGTGTGTGTGTGTGTGTGGACGGCTAGCGGTGGTCTGCTTCCGCGTGGCCCCCGGTGCCCAGCCGGTAACGGCTGCCCCCGCTTGTTTGCAGAGCATCATGCGAGTGGTGTTCCACGACCGGCGCCTGCAGTACACAGAGCAGCAGCAGCTGGAGGGCTGGCGCTGGAGCAGACCCGGCGACCGGATCCTGGATATCGGTCAGTCCCGGTTATTACAACATTAACCGCCGTCATAGCCTCTCAGTCGGAAAATGTTTAACGTTTAAAACATGCCTCAGTGAAAGAAATGCCTGTTCAAACGGGCCGGAATCGATCATTACATTACATTACAGGCATTTAGCAGACGCTCTTATCCAGAGCGACTTACAGTTTTACTTTTCTTTACAATCCATTTATACAGCTGGATATTAACTGAAGCAATGCAGGTTAAGTTCCTTTAGCTCAAGGGTACAACGGCAGTGTCCCACCTGGGGATTGAACCTGCAACCTTAACGTTACAAGCCCAGCTCACCTAACCATTATACCACACTGCCTGCCAGCGAACAACTGGCATGTGACGTCTGTACGCACTCGTGTCTGGGCATGCCGAGAGGATGTTGTCAGCTTTCTTTTTGGGTCCAAATGGGCATGTTTGTTTTGGTGTTTGACTTGATGACAGGATTTTGGGGGAAAGGTGGCTTGTGTGTTAATAATAGTAATAATAGTTCAATAAAGGGATTATGTTCAATGAACAACTTTTATTAGCTTTTAACTAATAAGTAAAGGTCAGATGTATCACTCTTAAATATACGACAGTGTATATATCCTCAGATCTCTTCTACTATTTAAAGATTTTTTTAAACCAATCTCATTTTTGTATATTTTCAGCTGAACAATAAAAAAAAAAAATGATTTTTAGATGCAACAAAACCAATCGGGGAGGCGGTGGGGGGTATGCAAAAACAAATCAATTGGATTTGAGAATGAACAAGAGTCAACTTTTAACGTCACAGCCAGGCACTCAACGCATCACTTGCAGGGGCACTTTTGAGCACACGGTCACTGTATGCACCGTTTGTCGTACGTTTGCAAACGGGTCCACAATGACTGGTGCCCAAAATACAGATATAAATGAGGGAAACCTTTAAGGTGGCTGATCTGACTGATCAGTGCTGGGAGAAATGTTACGTTATGACCGAGAGATGCCCCAGGTAGGAACTTTCTCCAGTGGCAAGGGTTTTGTGCAAAAATCCCCCTTCCTGTGGGGAATCCTTGATGTGAGTTGGACTGATGGCTGTTGGTGGGCTTTTGTGCAGATATCCCCCTTCCTGTGGGGAATCGTTGATGTGAGTTGGACTGATGGCTGTTGGTGGGCTTTTGTGCAGATATCCCCCTTTCTGTGGGGATCCTTGAGCCCAGAGCGCAGCCACTGCAGCTCAACACCATCGAGTTCCTCTGGGACCCCGCCAAGAACGCCTCGGTTTTCATTCAGGTACCATCATCCCGCCCGCCCGCCTGTCTGGAGGGGTTTGCCAGCTCAGGGTGCCCTTTCCCCTCCCGTTTGGAATTGCTGCTTTCCTGTACTAGAGTAGAGGGGTGAGGCGTCTGCAAGGCTTTTCTCTCCAGCCTGGCTCTGAACCGACCGATTCCGACTTCGTCTTGGTCTTGACCGACCCCGAGTTCGTCCACCCTCTCTAGTTCCGAGAGTGCAGTTGGTCAAGAGCTAACAGAGCGCTGGAAGCCCTTGGTAGAACATGAGACCCTTCAGAGAGCACAGTTGACATGCCCCTGAGTTACGCCGATGACTGACCGCCCTGTTCTGACCACGCCCTGAGTTACGCCGATGACTGACCGCCCACGCCCCTGAGTTACGTCGATGACTGACCGGCCTGTGCTCTGTGCGCAGGTCCACTGCATCAGCACGGAGTTCACCCCGCGGAAGCACGGCGGGGAGAAAGGGGTGCCCTTCCGTGTTCAGATCGACACCTTCACGCAGAACGAGAGCGGGGAGTACCTGGAGCACGTGCACTCCTCCAGCTGCCAGGTCAAAGTCTTCAAGGTAAAGGTGTCCGCGTTCGTTCAAACTGAATTTGGCGTTAGCCGTTAGCCACCGAGGAGGTCGGTGAGCTCTGTCTCGAAGGAGGCGGATTGTCGCCAGCCTCGGAGAGTCGCTTGCCCCGTTCGTGGGGGAGGGTTCATCGAAATAAATAGAGGGTAAAATTGGCTTCCAAATTGGGGAGAAACACTGGGAAAAATCTGAAACAAAATCAAATTAAAAAAACTGGTATATTTCAACTTATAATAATAATCATTTGATATAATAATGATTTTTTTGCTGCCGCCCACTTTTCCTCTGTTTTTTTAAGTGGAGGGAATTGTGATTGGTGAACGATGAATAAGGGAAGGGCTGTGTACAGTCGTGTGCGTGCGCGTGTGTGTGTGTGAGCGCGTGCACACATACCCTAAAGATGTAATTTCCCCTTCTCCTGAAGCCCAAAGGAGCAGACCGTAAACTGAAGACGGACCGGGAAAAGATCGAGAAGCGGAGTCTTCAGGACCGGGAGAAGTACCAGCCTTCGTATGAAACCACCCTGCTGGCAGAGGTGAGGAGAGCAGCCACTGTGTGTGTGTGTGTGTCTGTGTGTGTGTCTGTGTGTGTCTGTGTGTGTGTCTGTGTGTGTGTGTGTGTGTGCGTGCATGCGTGCGTGCGTGTGTGTGTGTGTGTGTGTGTGTATGTGTGTGTGTGTGCGTGTGTGCGCTCTGTTTACAACCACAGTGCTAAGGGCTACGCTGCTGTTTTCACATTTTCAAGTGATGAGTGAGCGCAACGTCAACACTGACGGTTTCCACATCAGGGTTGGGGTTGAATTGAATTGGAAAAATGCCCGTAATGTTCTACGAGGAGTTTTACAATTAACTAATTTAATTTCATTTGGTTCCCTGAATTGACCTGCCTGAACTGAAATGGAATTGACCCTGATACTGGCCCTCACCACGTCACACTAATACATTAGTTAATGTTACATCCAGCGACCGACGCTGGGTTAGCTGTGACCCGCTCTGTCAGTGATTACAGACACGGTTAGCGGCGGTTTTACTGGTGAGGTATTTGGCTCATCAGCACCCTCGTCAGCACCCCTGTCACGAGGCGGCTGTGACCGGTTTGCCTCATCTCCATTCTGTCAGATGTTTCAGGGTATTCCTGGTCTTAGCGAGTCGAGTTGACATCTGCGGGTAAAACAGTAACTAGCAGCCGCCTGCTACAGCAGAGGGCATGACTTTTAAGTGGCAGTCTTTGAAACCAGGGTGGTGTGTGTGTGTGTGTGTGTGTGTGTGTGTGTGTGTGTGTGTGTGTGTGTGTGTGTGTGTGTGTGTGTGTGTATGTTTGTGAGTGTGTGTGTGTGTGTGTGTGTGTGTGTGTGTGTGTGTGTGTGTGTGTGTGCGTGTTCCTGCATTGCAAATGTCTTGTGATGATTGTTCCATGCTGTTGCTCCTGTTTAGGTTTTTTGTTTTGTTTGTTTAATACATAAAAAATACATAAAATGCATTAATACACCCAGAAATCCCAAAACCATCATTAAGCTTTGCAAGCCTAGTATTGTTCAGACACATTTGTGTGTATATACATTTTGATGTCTCTGTCTCTGTCTCTCTCCCCCCTCCCACAGTGTTCTCCCTGGCCCGATACGCCCAGCGTCAGCACCAGCAGCACTCCGTCCCCTGTGTACCACAGCTCTCCGTCCTCCCACAGCGTTACAGAAGAGTACGCCCCCCCTCCCACTGACGTTTTGTAGTTACATGCCTGTTACATCATTATAAAGATCATGTTACATCATTATAAAGATCATGTTACATCATTGTAAATGATCATGTTACATCATTATAAAAATCAATATAAATGATCATGTTACATCATTATAAATGATCATGTTACATCATTATAAAGATCATTATAAATGTTTAAGGGCTTGAGAAGCACAGGCTGGGCATCATTTGCTGTTAGTAAACATCAGGGAGTTTGTTGCACTTGAGAAAGTTCACGGTTTATATGCAGGTGTTATAACCCTGCGGTGTTGGAATAGTGAGGCTTCTAGTACTCCATTATGGATGGAGCTAACATGTCTTGTTTGAACACACAAAATAAATTCAATGCCCATTCCAAAATGATATGATTGGTTAAAGTCAGCAGATCACTGGAAACGTATGATAACTCCAAATCCATTTTGAGGTTCACAAACCCTCTCTTCTTGTAGATACATTTGACGAATAATCACGTATAAATCAAGCTGCCAAACTTAGCATGAAATTTGGCTAACGTTTTTCTGTTGGACTTGAATTTCATGTACGTAAATCTGGCACATTGTCAGATATTTTCCATAAAATATGAATGACTCAAAAAGTCTCCATGGAAACCCTTATATTTCCCTCCTGAATGTAAAACCAACATCTTACAAACAGCAAAATGAAGTGAAAATGAATTGTCTTTAGATTAAGGCTATTCAGCCGGTGACTCGGGGGGCCAAATGCAACCCCCAATTGATGTTCTCTTGGCCCTTTTGATCATTGAGAAGAAAAGCATATTAAAAATTGACTATATCTAGCTCTGCATCACAACAGTGTCCCACAAGTGACATAATAATATATTTATAAATGGTATGTGGAAAATGTTTTTCCCATATACAAATTTTCTTTTTAAGAATCTGCCACCCCAGGATGAAGTAGTTGTAGAACCCTTGTTGACCAATTGACCCGATACCATTGTCCTCCCTGTTCTGGTGCAATTGTAGAAACTCTCCGAGCCAGCAGGGGAAGCTGTTCCTGCCCAGCTGCTCAGATGTAAGTATGAAGGAGGAGGTGGGATCAGTGTGTAGTGCCATGCTCTTTTTATCTCTAAGGCATTTTTAGTTTGAAGACAGTGTTCACTCTCAAGGTACTCTTGTTGTTTTTGCCATGCAGCACCTCCTGCCCTCGTTCAGCCCTCAGGACACACAGCAGTGGCTCCAACGCCACCGCTTCTCCCCCTTCTGCAAGCTCTTCTCCAGCTTCTCAGGTGCGTTTAGGACCACAGGATTCAAACCCAGCACGTTAGCAACACCGGGTATTGGATAAGAGTGTGATTAGTTCCCAGAGTTAGGGACTTGAGTCTTTAGCTCAATGTTTTCAAGGAATGCTAAATCGCTTCCTCTTTGTCGCGTCGAGATCCCGCGAAAGTTGTGAGACTAGTTCGCTGAGGACTTGAGCAGAGCCAACTCCGTTACACCGGCAAGGTTTTCACTAATACAATATCATCAGCTCTGTGAACGCATGTGCATTTGAGGTCAAAACATCAATACTGTGAGATCTTTCAAGCAACTATGCAAATAACCTCCAAGGCTCATATTCTATTTGTTTTAATTTGTTTGAAGCTACGCGTAATCCCACCTTCTACTCCTAGTTCCACCTCCTGTCCCCCAGTGAAGTGTGCTGTAGTGTGACAATCTTAACTAGCTGCAGCAGGAAACCCGCTCTGGGATGTCCCATCTCTGGGTTGTGTTTGTTCAGTCCACTTCATTACCCTTCCCCATTAGCCATTCCCTGGATACTGCACATGCACAGCCGCCTGAGGATTGACCACGGCTGTTTAAAGTTAAGACTATCCCTTTCATTTGCAAGCTGTTTAATGTCCAAAAAGCCTTTTCACTCCTTCAGAGGTGTACGCATGCAACCCTGGTCCAAAAACGGATTTTGTGGGAATCTGTAAAACATTAAACTTTTGAATGGTTTTTTTATAAGAGAAATTCAGAATGCATTACTGAGTTGACCAACCAATCATACCTCTGTGTTACAATACTTTTCTTTCATAGAAAAAAAAGAAGAAAAAATTTAAATTGAGTATGTTGTTCCTAAGTTATGTGACACATTCCTGAGTGCACATTTTTAAAAACGGGTCTTTACCTGTGTATACGTCATCGGACAACCTCTGTCCTATTTTGAACAGCGACTGGTTCTCATCTGACAGGCTCCAGTCAAATCCGAGTTATGTAAATGTCAGGGGAACAGTTTGGTCGGGGAAAAGGTTATTGGTGGGTTTTTCTTTTTTTCACTGCCAGACAAGTGAATAATCATTCACAGATGAGTGTCATCGCTGCAAACTATCACTAAACTAGCTAAACTACTGCTGGAGTTCCTAGACCAGTGGCCTCCCCTCTTGGTTCTGTAACTCCACACAGAGGCTTTTGATTGCTTTTCAACCAGTAGCTCATTCATTCTTAGAAATATGGGTGTTATAAATGTTATGGAATGTTAGCTCAATTTGTTTTGCAGTGATGGGCATTAGCTAGCTAGCTTTGTCTCTGGATAGCTTTACAAAGCCAGACGTGACTCTCCTGACTCTTTTGCTCTAGTGTAGCTAGCGAGCACAAAAGACTTTTAGCTATGAAATCAATAGCTACCTATCTGCCTAGCTAAGTACATACATGCATGGAAATACCCAACATTAGCTAGCTATTAGAAACCACTGGTGCAGTACCTAGCCAGCTAAGTCAGTACAACAGCAGCTAGCTAGCATTCAGCAATATGGGTGATTCATGTTCCCAAACAATCAATGGCAACAACAATTAAGGTGCAAGTTGGAACAAAGACCACAAAACCGCGCGAACCTCCAGTGAACACCAGCGCAGAAGAGTTCTATCCACCTCAACATTCCCGCATTTTCACAACGGTGTCATTTCAACGGCCGACTTTGAAACATCACCCCTCTTGTTTTGTGTTTCGCGTCCTAGGCGCAGACCTCCTGAAGATGTCCAAAGACGACTTCATCCAGATATGTGGCCCCGCTGATGGGATTCGCCTTTTCAACGCCATCAAAGGAAGGTTCGTTTCCGTGGTCGCCTGAGTATGCCAGACCCCTCTGTAGCGTCCCGCTCATGAAGCAGTGGGCGCGTGCGTTCACAAGCTGTGCGTGACGGCTGCACACTGCTCGCCAGACCGGTGTATAAGTGTGACTTTGACAAGGCTGAGATGGTCTGTGTGTTCTCTTCCCCCTCAGGTGCATACAGCCTCGTCTCACGGTGTACGTGAGTCAGCAGCAGACCTGCAGGAACCAGCAGCACGCCAAGCCAGCGGGCGGAGAAGGTAGGCCCAACAGCCAGCAGATTCATCTGCCATGTAGAAACCGTACAACTGAGAGACACAGATTCTGGTTTGGTTTGATTTGTGGCGCGTTGAGCATGGACTGTGGTCCCCGATCGTGGGCACAGCCACAGCCTGCGTTGTCTTGCATATTGTCCTGCACCATCGCCTGTTGACCTCTGACCATTAAGCTGGTAACTTGATCAAGGAAACATGTTGTGGTAGTGACCTTTTTTTTTTTTTTTTTTTGTAACAAGAAAACAAAAAAAAAAAAATTATTGAGAGTGCTCTGTTGATTTAGGTTTAATTACGTTTTTATTACAGCCACATGCCTTTGTGCATATGAAATTACAAAGATCAAATTCAGATCGAAGGCAAGGCCTGCACAGACGGGCAACCTATTTTTTGGGGCAGGGCATGTCCTCGTTACCTGGGTAATCCCCTTACCTGATTGGTCCCCTGACTGCCTCCCCGCTGCAGTGTACCACGCCCTCTACTTGGAGGAACTGACCGTTCTGGAGCTCACGGAGAAGATCGCCAACCTGTACAGAATCTCCCCGCAGCAGATCAGCCAGGTCTACCGGCAAGGGCGGCCCGGCATCCACGTGCTGGTCTCTGACGAGGTGAGCGGCTCACCGGCGTTACCGGGGGTTACAAACGAGTTCGCACACACACGGGTGTCATGAGCATCTTTCTCCTTCCTGTCCTACACTATCCAATCTCTGTTCACCTTACCACACAAATCGTTCTTGATTAGTTTCAGCAAGTTTATTCTTTAAAAAAAAAATTCTAATAATTAAAAATTTTGTTTCAGATTTTTCCCCATTTTTCGGAAGCCAATTATACCCTCTATTTATTTAGAGTAACCCTCCCCCACGAACTCACTGCCCGTCTCTACGGGTCCAGCGATGATCCGCCTCCTTTGAGACGGAACTCACGACCCCCTTTCTGGAGACACCCTTATGTCCTTCACAGCGAGTTCATGCCGACCACCCTCCGGACAGCCAAATGCCGCCCCCGATCAGGGCTAACGGCCAAGGCCAGTCTGGCAGAGACGGGGTTTCAAACCGCGTCCCTGATAGGCAGCTTGCACTCGTACAGGACCAGCCAAATATTGCGTTAGACTGATATGCTATACACCAGCCCGTGCTTATTTTTAATACGCGGTTGCCTAGATGGGTTTTTTTCCTGGAAGAAATGCCGCTTTTAAACCACTGTGCCGGCCCGTGTGAAGGACAGCAGCAGGAAGTTTCCAGGCAGGGCTGTTGTGTGTGGGACGTGGAGCCGTTTGGATGCTCTCTACAGTGAGAGCCTGAGGCCAGAGCCGCAGAACTTCACCTGCGCTGCCCTCGGGTCAAACGTGCCCTGGCACACTAATGGCTCCACCTAAAGATCAATGGTGTGGAAAAAAGGGTCCTTATCAAAGCCATTCTCAGGTGATTTTCATTAAGAGACTAGGTTACTCATTGGCAGGATGGATTTGGGGCAGAAATATAATGATGGTGGAAAACCATTCGAACCTAGAGTGCCATTTGCTTATAGTGTAATATGGGGGTGAATGCGCCATTGTGAATGCGAGTTTGGCCCTGAAAGATCCTTGTGTCTGACTCCATTACATTACATTACATTACAGGCATTTAGCAGACACTCTTATCCAGAGCGACTTACAGTTTACAATCCATTTATACAGCTGGATATTAACTGAAGCAATTCAGGTTAAGTACCTTGCTCAAGGGTACAACGGCAGTGTCCCACCTGGGGATTGAACCTGCAACCTTAACGTTACAAGCCCAGTTCCCTAACCATTATACCACACTGCCTGCCATTACAACTGCTGACAAATGATTTGAAGTCTGTTCGAAGTACATCCGATTTCCACGTGCCCTCTGGTGAACGTCTTACTGAACTTGTGAAAATGGCACCTGTACAGTATATTTTTCATATTATGGTAACCTAAAATGAACCGTGACCTCATGCAGGTCTTTGCATAACTTCAGTTCACCCTCCTGTGTTTCACTGTATGCTCCAAGCCTCTTGCACCATTGAATGTATGCATTGTGTGAAGACCGTAGCACACCACAAACCTTGTGCATTCTTAACAAAGTTAGATTAGCATCGGATCTCCTGGATCTAACATCGGCGGTTTCTGTTTTCAGATGGTTCGGAACTTTACTGAGGAGACATGCTTCGTTATCAGCTCACTTAAAGGTACAGGCTTTCTAGAAAGGCTTTCTGGGCAAACTGAGACTTTTGAGCAAACGGGGGGGGGATTTGATTGAGGTTTTTACATTTCTAAAAGTGGATTAACAAAGTGAACTACCAAAGATGTTGTAAGATAAGTTCGGTTAACAGAACAAGAGGCCACAGGTGGTAATGAGTTCAAGACATTCTGCATGGATATTAGATATCTATTTACTTTGTTTACACAGAGAGTTGTCAATGCCTGGAACAGCTTGCCAAGTCAGGTAGTTGAAGCAGAAACACTTGGGCTATTCAAGTCTAGGCCAGATGCAGTACTCGGTACTAGGTACTAGATTAGGACATGCCGAGCCTAGATGGGCTGAACGGCCCGTTCTTGTCTATACGTATTCTTCTATATACTATTTAAAATCCAGAAATGGTTTCCTGTACAAGTGTATGTTTGTATGTTTTCTGTTTATATGTGTACACTCACCTCCACAGAATATTAACTTCTTAAAGCCTGGCTGCTTTTGTTCCTTTAAGTCTACTTGTAAAAGTAAGGTTTGATTCTCTTTTTCCCGACTGCAGATGAAAACAGTGAAGGCTACAGTATTGTCCTGAAGTGACCAGGGAGGAGAGCAGCTGGCAGAGGATACCTTGTCTGGAATCTGCAACTTAGTTTACGAAAAAATTATTAAACTGTGGCTTTTTTGTTGTTGTTGTATTTTTTATATTAAGTTATTGATTTACTTTTGAAGAAATGCATAATTGTTTGTATAAAAGGTGCATTTTCAATATTGCCTTATAAAAATGGAATTGGTATGATGCCGTACCAAAATCATTGTAAAGCCAACTTTAATCTCCAAATCCATAGAAATGTTTTTGTTCAGTGCTTGGAAATGAGAAAAAATATCTACAATCATCAAAGCGCATGCATCATTGTAGGGCTCCTTTGAGGTTTTAAATGTTTTTTTATACGCCATTTAGCAGACGCTTTTATCCAAAGCGACTTACAGTAGTGAATGCATACATTTTTCAGTATATGTAGCCCCAGTGGGAATTGAACCCACAATTGTCAGTGCCATGCTCTACCTACTGAGCCACACAGAACCATGATGTGGAACCAAATGTTCCAGGTTAAATTCTGAGCAACATACCATACTCCCATAAGCCATGACACGCTACCTACATATCGTTACATTCATAAAAGTCATTAATTTGTTGCAGACATGACATGTAATGTGTGTGCAGCCAGAAGAATTGTGAAACCTCCTATACCATGGAGTGGAGTTATTCATCTCTAGGCCTGTTCCATAAATACTCAAATCACACCCATACTGTCCTAAATATAACATCTCTAATAACAAGTCGGGTTTCATGTCCTTTTGAATGGTAAAAAGGAAGGTTAACCATTTTGTATGTCATGTAGCACACATCTCATTTGTCCTGTCTTAAACCTGATGTAATGTAACAATGATAGTGTATATGTTGTATATTTTCCCCCAAAAAATCTATTTCTTAATGGCCAAATCTCCCTATGCTGTATATTTTATATCCAATGAAATCATAAGAAATATGCCAATATCAAGTGCAGATATGAAGGATGGTGCAAAGTGCAAACTAATGAACAAATGCATAATGATAAAGGGCAAAAGTGTGTATAGTATAATTTGAAATTGAAAGCTTTTAAATTTGTGTCATGCTTCCCTCGTTTTCTTAGTTTAAGGCTTTACAAAATGCAATTAAAATATTTTTTATTTTTATTTCTGATATATACTACTATGTAATACTATAATATTATAACTCCTGTAGCGCTGTGATTTTTGCTTTTACTTTCCTGGTCCCTGGAAGTTAGGTTTGTTTCCCCGTTTAATTGCTTAACCGCCAATGTCTGTTATTTTATGTTATTGACACGTTGATTGTAAAATCTTTGGAGTTTACTGCATAATATTAGATAAGTGGATTTGAAAAGCCTTTTTATAAGTATAATTTTGCCCAAAATAAAGCACTTTGCACTGGCATGGTTTTGTCTTTGTAATCAGGCCAAGCGTTGAATCCATTACACACATTAAAATACGATAAAATGTTTTGTTAATAAGTCAAACCTTCATTTATTCTAATGCCAGTCAGATGGCACAGCAATGCACTAAAGGACTGGCTTTAGTGTCTCTGCCTGGTCTTTACTGTTGATTGTCTTGTGAGTTTTGTGAGATCTCCTTGTTCGCAGTCCTTTTTTTGCCATATGACTAAGGGGAAGCTACAGGGATTATGTTTGTATATTTATTTATGTTTTACTCTGATAGAAGGGATAACTTAGAATGTTTGTGTATGTACATGTTTTTTTGCTCACTGAAGTACCTCTAATGTATAATTTTAGAATTTCTAACTCTTTAGACCCAAAGGTTATAGATTTCTGTCGGAAAGTCCCTTTTTGTGGACAGAAAGTATGGGGAAGGGGGGGTAAGGTTGTTGGTTGGCCAGAGACAAATGATTAATTTATTGTACTGCAGCTGAAGCACATGCACTCCACTGATGCACTGGCCTGTCAGCAAGTGGCTTACTGTCCACACTCCACGCCACACCGCACCGCTTACTACAGGGCAGCCAGTGTCCATCCGAGGACAGGCACATCTGGCAACCGGTAACCTGTACACACCTGACAAGTAGACATGAAGCGCTTAAACAGTGTTAACCCAAGGAGCCAGTGTAGTGTAATGGTTAGGGAGCTGGGCTTGTAACTCAGAGGTTGCAGGTTCGATTCCCAGGTGGGGACACTGCCGTTGTACCCTTGAGCAAGGTACTTAACCTGAATTGCTTCAGTAAAATATCCAGCTGAATAAATGGGTTCCATGTACAAGAAAAATGGAAACTGTAAGTTGCTCTGGATAAGAGCATCTGCTAAATGCCAAAAATGTAAATGTAAAAATGTAAATGAGCCTCGGATTACTTCAGCCCACCTTAGCCTAGCAGGAAGAAGCCACTGCTAGGCATCTGGTGACAGTCGACTCACACACATCCCAGATTCAAACTAGCAATGTCTATGCCTTAGGCCTCAGCCTGCTTTTGTGGCCAATGCCTTGACCAACTGAGTCACTTAGGAGCTCTCCTGGGGTGATTAGACTTTTCTTCAGCATGTTTCCTTCAGTTTTGGGGAGTTTTTTGTTTGTGATGAAATATATTGTGAAAAAAAAGAAATGGAAAAATCTATGTTGGACACCAAGATGATCTAAAATGGCTGATAAAATTGGCGTGTTGGACACAACACTGAGCAGAACAGCTCCCCTTATATTTTTGGGCACACGTGGGAAAGGAGGGGAGTTTCTGAGGGTGCACTGCAGGGTCAGCCTACGATTATTCCCCTGATTCCTTTGTTGCCATGGTGTCAGCGTCATTCGAGCCTGCTTCTCTTTTCCAGGACCGGTCCCTGTTTAACACTGTCTTGACAATTCAGCCAGGAATGGAGTGATGCATGGTGGGAAATCGATCCATTCAGCAGCAGCGCTGGAAACAGGAGGTGGCTTGCTCTGGCCGGATCGGTCTCACCCAGACAAGGCCTGACATGGAGTGGCTCGCTGGCCTTGCTCAGAGACAATTTAAGTGTCTCTTGCACCCCACCACCCCCACGTCAGGTCACGAGGTTGCTCGGAAACCACAGCATTAGCCTCCATTTATTGCGGAGAGCTGATGAGCTCAAATGTTTATCCTCTCGGTGTAACTGCACCAGGTGGTCATGATCTCAGCTGGCCCAGTTCTTTCACCTGTACGCCGGGCACTTGGCTGGGACTACATGCACCTGCCGCTTATGGATCGAGGTGTTATATATGCTAACAATGCAAAGACGTCTCACTACCATCTGTCTGATTCATGCACTTAGCCAGCCGGTGCAAGATGCACGAAAAGGAGGAACAACGATACATGCAGTGCAGTGTGTGCAAGTCTTAAAGGGGAACTCCACCCAAAAAATCTGAGATTATTTTTGTTTCTCACCTCAGGGATAGTAGGGTGGTGTAGCGGTAAAGGCATATGTCCGGAATGCAGGTGGCCCACTGCAGCCGTGGTTTGAAACCCGGCTTTGCCAGTCCGGCTCTGGGCGAGAGCCCCGCAATTGGGGGCAGAGATTGGCAGACCGCCCCAGAGAGAGGGAGGAGGGAGAGCTGGCACAAGCTCGCTGAGAAAGGTGTCCCTGTAAGGGAAAAACTGGCTTGACTCCGAGGACAAGTGGTGGGCTCGTGGGGGGGTAAATTAAAAGAAATAGACGGTGTAATTGGCTACTAAATTGGGAGAAAAACAGGGAATAAATCAGAAACAAATGTATTTAAAAAAAGAATAGTAGAGGTTCTTTCATGTGGCAAATCCAATGCTATAAGCCAGAACCAAGGTAAGCCACTGAGACTACTCGAGCGTCTTCTGACTTTTTATGATGGTCAATAAGAATTTGTGTTCCCACTGTAAAATCACTATTTTACAGTAATCACAAATCAGTATTTATCACTATTTTACAGTGGGAAAGATATTCACATTTTCATTATTTCTGCAATTTAGCTTTAGTTTTTTTCCCTGTAGTTTATTGGGGACAGGTGTTGGAAAGTAGCCTTTGGCTATAGACACTTAATGAAATACATCTGGTGCTTGTATTTCAACATTGTAACAATGCATTTTTGTATAAAACAAACTATGTATATGGGGAAGGTAGATTGTAATAAATATTTGAGCTTGCTTGTCTAGTATGTGGGGTTGGGGAAGGAGTGGGACTACAAGCTTACAAAATAATTCAGAAAAAAGCAAAACAAACAAATAAAATAAGTATATAAGTAAACAAATAAATATAGTAGAATGACCTCAATGGAGAATTAAGTTGAAGTGTCTTTAACTGAAAAAAGCCTAGAGGCCTAGTTTACTCCTTCGATGAAAACTTGATGCTTGACAAAAGAGCTACAGATCCTGGCATTGTGTATTGTACATTGACATGCATTTACATTTTTCAGTTCTACCATCATTTAATAATTGTATAATTTATTCTTGTTTTTTGTCTGTCAGTCAACATTACATCCAATCAGTCTGCCCATTCTCAGTGGCCAGCACGGAAGACAAAATATTGAGGAAAGACTTTGTGCTTTCAGTTGTCACGTACAATCTAGATGTAAAATATGTCATTATTGTCAAAATAGTTTTACGCAGTGGTTCCCAAATTTGGTGGGGACCCATGGTGTATGCTGGTTTTTGTTATAGCCAATCTGGGTCAATTCATTTTGTTTAAAGTTCTACCATAATTTCCCCCTAAAACGTATTTGAACTCAATGAGGTTTGGCTTGTCGCCATTTGCTCTGTCATTGAACCCTTCATTTTCCACAAACGGTTTAGTTTCAGTGATCAGGTGTCCACACTTTCAGCAATTGGGACCCCCTGAGTCTATAATTGAATCAATTCCTAAATGTAACCTGGCGCAGGGGTGTCCAATCTTATCTGAGAAGGGCCAGTGTGGGTGCAGGCTTTTGTTTTAGCCCAGCACTACAACACCTGATTAAACTAATCAACGAATCATGGTCTTAAATCAAGACCTTTAATTAGTTGAATCGGGTGTTTTAATGCTGGGCTCCAACAAAAACCTGCAACTACACCATCCCTTTTCAGATAGGATTGGACACCCCTTAATCATTTGTCATATAGCACATTACAGTAAATTAAAGAACCAGTTGATTTGATTGAATATGGGACGTTTATTCTTCATGGCATCCATAGTTATTTCTGACATAATATGGCCTTCAATGCGCATTACGAACGTTTAATTAAGAACAATTAGCAGCTTGTTACAATCCAGAGGCTACAATTATTGGTCAGAACCAAAACATGAACACACCATGCCAGAGTGGGTCTCCAGAATGTAATTTGGGAAACTCTGCTTTGTATTTATGTGTATTACTGAACGGAGTTTTTCAGAAAGTCAGCGTCGTAACCTAGGACACCTAGCAACACGTGCGCGAGCTCCTAGGGCCGTTATTGGGGATGAAGACTTTCAAGAAAGAAAAAAACGACACGGTTATTGGTTATCGTTGGTTTATTGGTTATAGTTGTTTGTTTTGAACGTCGAAGAGCGAGTACTACAAGGTTTGTGTACTTTTATAATCGCATCAAATTGTTTTCTGTACTTGACCTACAACAACAACCGTTGTGTATATCCAGTCAATGTTCATGTCCATACGTGAAGCCAGCGAATGTCTAGCTGCTATCGAGCTAATGTTTCTAACGGGCGGTTATTGGGTCAATTCATGATAGCTGCTTCATTGTAACCATAAATAAAATAATGTTTACCATTATATTTTAATACTTTGTGTATATTATGTTGAGCTGTCAGGGTAAAATATATCACTAACTACTATTAATTAGGCTATAGCTATTCAACTTTCTAAATGAGCTAGCAGTTCCAGATTCATTGATGATAGCTAGGTAGCCCATGTGAAACCTGATGTGTACTTGAAACACTTTCATATGGTTTTCTACTATGGTTACACTTCGCTGTATTACAACTGTGATTTCACCCGTGTCTAATTGTAGCTGAGTTGATGTGTTTTCATGTATTATGACGAAGATTAAATTATCTTCACCATTTTACTGTCGGTCATCGAGCATAGGGCCAGTACAGCAAGGACCCAACCACGTTCTGTACCTGTGCAGGTAAAGGCCAATGCTGCTGTTCCTACAAATGGACGATGACGTTGATGACAAAGATGAGCAACTGCCATTGCAAGGTATGTTATAGGCTATATAGGTACTATTTTGTCGAGCGACTTGTTCTGTCATCAGTTAAACAGGGTTACCATGCGTCATGGAAAAAACTTGAAAATCATTGGAAATTACTCTGTCATGGATTCTGATTCCATGTACCGTTAGCCCATATATATTTTTATTTTCCGATAACATTAACGTAAAATGTCTGTTCCCCTGCCACCGTTGTTGCCACCTGCCACGGCTTGTTTTCTCTCTCTCACACACACACACACACACACACACACACACACACACACACACACACACACACACACATACGAGATGTGTATTTGCACTGGCAACAAAACGTTTTAAGTTATGAAAGTAAAGTCAATTTTTGCCTCAGTCGCAAAAGAAAATGTAATTGAAAACCTTAAATTTGTCATTGAAATGTCATGGAAATGTCACGGAAAATGGAAATTTGATTTGAGTGGGAACGCCAGTTCTCTCACATTTGCTTGGGAATTGAATGAGACGTCATTGCCAATAAAATACACTAGAGGGCGCTATAAGCTCACCGGACTACCACAACTTAAGTCCTGCAGTTTATTAACATACAGTATGTATGCCTACTAACTAATTAAATTCTGGTTGCAGGGGAGTGGGGAGCGGGGGAGATGGGGGGTGTGGATGCCCAGACTGCTGACTTGGCAGGTTCTGACAGGTGACCTGTGTGGCTTTGGTCCGGCCCGCCCAGGGAGCTGGTGTTGCGCCAGCCAGCTGTAGCTCACCTGGACCCTGGTGGGCCGCGGGCTGGTGCCGCCTGGCACAGCGCCCAGCTGCCGGGCCCGCCAGGGAGCCCCGACACCTTTAACACCACCGGCGGTAAGTGAGGCCTGTCACCGCTTTTGTGCAGCACCGTGACAGGGGGTTGATTGAACGTGCTGCCTTTTTGTAATCGCATTATATTGGATCTACGTTTTACATTTACATTTAAAAAATCTTTTTATATACATTTTGTTTCTGAGTTTTTCTCCCCAATTTGGAAGCCAATTATACCCTTTTTATTTCGATTAACCCACCCCCCACGAATTCACTGCCTGTCTCTACGGGGCAAGCTGCTCTCCGAGGCCAGCGATGATCTGCCTCCTTCGAGACGGAACTCACCGGGCCCCTTTCTGGAGACACCCTTAGGTACTTCACAGCGGTGTCGCCGGTACCACCCCCTCCCTCAGGAGCGGACAGCCAAACGCCGCTCCTGGTGGGGGCTAACGGCCAGGGCCGGTCTGGTAGAGACTGGTTTCGAACCGTACATTTACATTTTAGGCATTTAGCAGACGCTCTTATCCAGAGCGACTTACCATGTATATAAATGCACTTTTTGTAAGATTAGCACATGATTAGTGCAAGAGATCAGTGTAGTAACATTGCAATAAACATCTTTGTTGGCAGCTGCACACCGTACCTGTAACACAGGGAAAGGATCTCTTCCGTTTTTGAAATACAGGGCTCTAGAGTTGTTTTAGTTTGGTTTAAGAATAAATGAATAGTAAAATAATAAATTATATTATGAATGTTGCATTCACACTATACTGTACTGTACTCTGTGTATTGTTGCAGGGTGTGGGTGCATTGTTGTGGGGACCTCTGCAATGAAGAGGGATCTTGAAAAAATCCAAAGAAGGGCAACTAAACTGATACCTGGTATTAAAGGTAAAAGTTATGATGATAGACTTAAGGCACTCAATCTATTTAAACTTAGCAAACGGAGACTTATGGGGGATTTGATTGAGGTTTTTAAATTTCTAAAAGGGATTCACAAAGTAAAATACCAAAGATTTTTTAAGACAAGTGGGGTCAGCAGAACAAGAGGCCACAGGTGGAAATGAGTTAAAGGCAAATTCCGCTCAGATATTAGGAAGTTTTTCTTTACACAGAGAGTTGTCAATGCCTGGAACAGCTTGCCAGGTCGGGTAGTAGAGGCAGAAACACTTGGGCTATTCAAGTCCAGGCTAGATGCAGTACTAGATACTCTTTAGATTAGGACATGACGAGCCTAGATGGGCCGAACGGCCCGTTCTCATCATTATGTATTCTTATGTTCTTATATTCTTATTTGGCTGCTCAGGGCCAGAAGTCCTCAAGCGCATGCAGACAGAAGGCCTCTCACAGATACAACCGGCCCGAGTGAGTCTGCTACACAGTGCCGGAACACTCCTGTCGAATATCAGGTAGGCCACAATGTATTCTGAGACCTACACAGTTTTATGTAGTAATCATTGTAGTTCAAAGGTAATATTGTCACTAAATAAAAAAGGTGGCCCTCCATAAAGGGATTCGATAATTTGATTATTCGGACAAGGGGTGTCTTGTCCATCGAGTACGATAACACTTGGGGAGGAAAAATGGAAGTTTGAGAACGGCAACTACCTTGAAAAATGTTTTGTGATCGTGAACAATCTCTTTATTTTTTTCCAAATAATATTGTTATTTGCTTAGCATATGCATGCATCAATGCCTATATTTTACATGTTGTACATTTATACAGCTGTCTTTACTGATGCAATTCAGGTTAAGTGCCTTCTATAACGGCATCGCCCCACTGCCTTCTGGTTTCAAGCGCTGTTCTTTACCCATTGTAACGCACTGCTGCCCCCTTGTGGTCAGGTAGTTCTTATTTATTTATTTATTTATTTTCCAGATTTTTTTCCCCCTGTTTATTTTCTCCCAATTTAGTGTGGCCAGGTAGTTATGAGGGACTTGATGGACAGGGATTATTTATGAATGTTTTTACATTTTTTAATTTTCTTTGGTGATAGGAGGCAGAAACCATCGGCATCAGATTTACGTTTTTGCTGCCAGAACAAGAGAATCCCTCTGGTGACATGCGTCAGCTTGTCGGTGCCCCAGGGGGGTGTGGGATCCATCCGTGTTGAGATATTAATCACTGCGAGGACTCATCCGCCCAGCTCCTGTGGAGTCGAGCGAGGGGGGGGTACAGATGGCAGGGAGCGTCAGTCTTTTGAACGAGGATGGCAGTACTTAGCTGTTGTGCATACGACGGGAGTGCGTAGCCTCTAGTTATCCACCAGCGCGAGCACATGATTGCGTAGAAATCTAACCATTCATTTAACTGATGTGCACACTACGTACACAGTCACTTACAGAGTACACTCACTTTCCTTTGTGGGTTCTGTGTGTCTCAGTAGGTAGAGTGTGGTTCTGTGGTGCTCAGTAGGTAGAGCATGGTTCTGTGTGTCTCAGTAGGTAGAGTGTGGTTCTGTGTGGCTCAGTAGGTAGAGCGTGGTTCTGTGTGGCTCAGTAGGTTGAGCGTGGTTCTGTGTGGCTCAGTAGGTAGAGTGTGGTTCTCTGTGGCTCAGTAGGTAGAGCGTGGTTCTGTGTGGCTCAGTAGGTAGAGCATGGTTCTGTGTGGCTCAGTAGGTAGAGCGTGGTTCTGTGTGGCTCAGTAGGTAGAGCGTGGTTCTGTGTGGCTCAGTAGGTAGAGCGTGGTTCTGTGTGGCTCAGTAGGTAGAGCGTGGTTCTGTGTGGCTCAGTAGGTAGAGCGTGGTTCTGTGTGGCTCAGTAGGTAGAGCGTGGTTCTGTGTTGCTCAGTAGGTAGAGCGTGGTTCTGTGTGTCTCAGTAGGTAGAGCGTGGTTCTGTGTGGCTCAGTAGGTAGAGCGTGGTTCTGTGTGGCTCAGTAGGTAGAGCGTGGTTCTGTGTGGCTCAGTAGGTAGAGCGTGGTTCTGTGTGTCTCAGTAGGTAGAGCGTGGTTCTGTGTGGCTCAGTAGGTAGAGCGTGGTTCTGTGTGGCTCAGTAGGTAGAGCGTGGTTCTGTGTGGCTCAGTAGGTAGAGCGTGGTTCTGTGTGTCTCAGTAGGTAGAGCGTGGTTCTGTGTGGCTCAGTAGGTAGAGCGCAGTTCTGTGTGGCTCAGTAGGTAGAGCGTGGTTCTGTGTGGCTCAGTAGGTAGAGCGTGGTTCTGTGTGGCTCAGTAGGTAGAGCATGGCGCTGACAACGCTTAGGTTGTGGGTTCAATTCCCATTGGGACCACATATACTGAAAAAATGCACTCACTACCATAAGTCTCTTTGGATAGAAGCGTCTGCTAAGTGGCATATGTTATTATATTAAGTGAAGTGTCATGCTCCAGGCGAGGGTGCATTCATAACCCCCAGCGGCTAGAAACTTTTAATAGTTATTACAGACCTGTATTCTTCACTCACTGATATTTCCTTTGCTCTGGCTTCAAATTCCCCAAACTTATCATGCAGATCAACGTCAAAATCTTTTTTTTGGGGGGGGGGGGGGCTGTGCTGACTGACTGAAATCTTTGAAGCACTGTATGCCAAGAGATGCATAAGAGTGATGATTTAAATCGGTCCGTTTTATTAGCCAAAGAGCGCGCTTCATCGCGTGTGGCCGCATTCTGTGTTTCATCCTCAGCTGTTTCACTCCGTGCATCCTGAACATTTGTGTGATTTAGCTAAAGGGCCTTGGGCTTGGACATGAGCAGACCATCCTTGTGTCTGAGAGGCCTTTTAATGTCCCAATGTATTTGTTTTTGTTTGTTTCAAATCCATCTTTGACTATTTTCCAGCGTCGGTGGGAATTAGAGCAAAAGTTAGATTGACTGTCTGACTGAACCGGACCAATAATTTTTTTTTTAAAGTATTTGCTTGGGTACAGTAGTGTACACTGCATGTCCCTACAAGCTTAAGTGAATGAGCTGCACATAGAGTCCACTCAACAAGAGGGTAAACTTCCTGAGTGCGTGAACGCAGTCCCTTATAAACTCCACTCATGGCGTTGTCGTAATATTACCCTGCGGTTCTTGATGTCAAGATTCATATTGGTAAGCAGACTTAGAGGGACTCGCCAGTATGGCTAAATATGGGTGAAAAAAACGTTCAAAGACCTGACCCTCCTGTGATGCATAATGACGAATGACAAAAGTATGCTACGTGATCAGGAGTAGAATCGACCACAATGGCAAAGTGTTTTTCCTTTTGCACCTGCGGTATAATTTCTGCTTGAATGCGCTGTCCCATCAAGGCGATAAATTCCTCACATATTGTAGAGGATAAGTATGATGGTGTTCCTCTATCCTTATTGCCATATTTCTTAATATGTTTGGCAAGAAATTGATCTAATTTACTCAGCAATTCCAAAATCCATTATGGGTGGGAGCCCCCACCTCAATGCAAGGCCGCGATCTGACAAAAACTGTACCGCAGATGCAACGCACCGTAAAACCTCTCTCCAATAGTTCTCCTCTTTTCTGCATTGCTCTTTAAGCTGAGTCAATACTGTGAATAATATATAATATAATAATAAATATACATGCCATTTAGCAGACGCTTTTATCCAATGCGACTTACAGTAGTGAATGCATACATTTCCCAGTATATGTGGTCCCAGTGGGAATCAAATTCACAACCTAAGCATTGTCAACACCATGCTCTACCTACTGAGCCACACAGAACCACTGAATCTGCGTGTGTTGGCAAGCCAGGTGAGCGTCGTATTACGATGTGGCTGGCCAGTCTCATGTTCCTCAAATCGATTTGCAGCATTTTTCCAATTGCAAAACCCTGAATAAGAGAAAGCTGACTTCATCTCACTAAATAACAGACAAAAAAACCATGTATTTTCCCAGTTTATTATGGGGAATGCACTAGCCACACTCTCCACACTCTCTCCCCATTTCTGAGAGAACGTGAGAGCAGGGTTTCACTCACACATCTGCCCTGGTGCTGTAAATTCACTCTGATGCAGCAAATGACGCATCTTTATTTTGACATAATAGGGCCGCCTTCGCTCCCTTGCTCACCCAATATGTGCGCAGTTCCTCCATAACCCCCCCAACATGCTACATCTGATGAAGTTACGTTAACGTTGTTGCAGTGATTTTCCACAGCCTGGCCCGGTGGTGTGGTCTTCGTCTCCTCTTCTCCTCCGCTAGCCTCCATTCTAGCCTCCATTCCCTCTGCTGTATCAGGATCAGTGGTGGACACTAACAAAGTACTTTGACTTATTACTGTACTTAAGTACATTTTTCAAGTATCTGTGCTTGCTTAAGTATTTCCATTTTTACTTTCACTCCCCTACATTTCAAAGGCAAATGGGGTTAAATGTAGGACTTTTTTACTTTTACTGGAGTAATATTTTGTTAGGGTATCTGTACTTTTACTCAAGTAAAGGGTTTG
Organism: Aldrovandia affinis; assembly: GCA_029706075.1. Classification (NCBI taxonomy): domain Eukaryota; kingdom Metazoa; phylum Chordata; class Actinopteri; order Notacanthiformes; family Halosauridae; genus Aldrovandia; species Aldrovandia affinis. The sequence continues at coordinate 1,024,700 of JAINUG010000195.1, read as the reverse complement.
TGTACTTCGTCCACTACTGATCAGGATTGTCACGGCTGAGCGCGGTACCTCTCACTCTGCTAGCAGACGTTTCATTTGAGTTTTTCTCAGTTTGACTTACAAAGTAATATCAATTTGGGGGGGCTTTTTTTAGTAGCTCATCATTTTTGCAGTTTTCAGCTGTTCATTTGTACATTTCTGGGCGGTGTGTTTTTGACATTTTAGCTTGGGGGAAGTCGGTGGTATGGCAAGAAAGTTTAAAGAAGCCTCGCGTCACAAGTACAGGTACATTAACAGGACAGAAGGTCAGCTATATGCGACACCAATAAAGCCAACTGATCAACACAATTATCAGTGCTCGCTGAGGCCCCCTGGTGGCTGGGGCCCTAGGCTGTAGCCTATGTGGTTAACAGGGCCCGTGAACAAACCAAGTCAAACCAAAGGCAAGTCAATAGGGAAAAATACAAATTCATAAATATGGCTTTAGGTATGTCAAACCAATCATTCTCTCAGGCTTCTGTTTTGTCACAGAACAACCTAATATCAGTCTAAATTTTCTTTTGAATTTGAATTTTTAATTTAAAATGAAATGCAGACATTTTAAAACCAAGGCCCATGAGCTGATCAGTTTAGCCATAATGTGTGTCGTGAGAGCGCTCCCCTTAAAACCCGAGATCTCTGAGGTGGCCGTGTCCCACCGCCACCCCTCCATTTGCATTCGCCCTCCGTTGAAAATTAATTCTATTAAAGGCCTCAATTCCCTGCCAGGCCTCTGTTTAAATATCATTTTAGTGTTTGATTAGCGCACATTTCCCAAACCTTGGCTGAGAGTGTTGGGGAGGTCGAGGATTGGGACAGGGGAGGGGGGGGGGGGCGGGGGGGGGTAGGGTCGCGCAAATGAAAGAGAACGGCTTCATTGTGGGATGACTGGGCCATAAATCATTGCCCATTTTCTATAAATCACGGCAGATGGCAGCGAGCAAGCAAGGGCTCATGGGAGCCGGCATGCCCCCGTGCATGATGGGAAACGGTAGACTGCAGCAGACGCTGGCAGACTAAGAGGTCACCGCACAGAAGATGGCGAGAGGCAGGGTGTGGACGCAAAGCCGGGCCCCCTACCTGTGGCCCACCTCTGGGCAGCTCAGCCTGTTTGGTGAGACGCCCCCCCTGGGGGTCCTGGAGCTCCGCCTCCCCATACTGTCCTCCGTTTAGCGGCTTTGTTTTTTCTCTCTTAAATGCGTCTGTTTAATATGTATGCGCTTTCATGCGTCTCCGTCTCCCAGGTGAGTGTGAGTGCTGTCAAACTGACACCAGAGTCCACGCAGGCATCCTAAATGAGGGGGGGATTCTGAGGGATGAATTTCCCCATCCCACCGTCTACAATGTCCTATCGGGTAGTGTAGCTGTTCCAGTGTGCGAGGCAATGCTGCAGAGATGGAGAAGGAAACTGGTTTGTGTTTTGTGTATAAAGGGAAATTATGGGTGATGCAACCCACAGGTGGAAACAAAAAATTCAAAGTAATTTTAATAGTGTGTTGGGTCATGTTGTGTGGCCGGCACAGCCTGTGTGCATCGTAGTCTGTAGTAAATCGATCAGGAGGAGGAGGAAAACACCGTCTCAGGTCATCGTTCCAGAGTCTTCTTGAAACACACCCCGCTTTGCAGGAAAGAGCATCTCCTACATCTCTTACATGGGGTGAAGATGATCACTCTGAACCTTTTGAGTAGCAGTTGACATCAATTGTGCCTTCTAAGGGTATGAGTGCACCCAAACTATGGCAGGAGAATGCACTCCACACCATTACTCCATACCCTTCACTGGTGTTTTTTTGCACACTACCTGCAATTGTGTGTGTGCTTCAAGATCTACATAGTGTTAAAACAAACTAGAAAATGGCAATTGTATGTTCAATTACAATATTCCCTATTTATAGCCAACCAAAATAATGTCACCTTTTTTGTTGTATTATGAGAACATTTTTTATGAGAAATTTTTTTTTTTTTGGTGAGTTTGAGTACTGTTTGGTTTCGATTAGGCGACACCGCGCAACCGAGTTCAATACCGGCTAAGACCGCGTTTGATGGCTCCAGCGGATCCTCCGGTCAGACCGCGCCACCACATTTTCAGTGTTGGAGGGGGAAGAGAAAAACCCTGCTTCAGAGCGTCTGAGACACAGTCCAGCTGAACACAAACCCCAGTATAACTCACAGAGAAGTGCTCTCCGCGTTTCTCCTGCTGATGCCCGTGTGTACAGATAGCCAGAGAGGTCTGGGAGATGTCTGGGCCAAAACGCAAACGAAACCCCACGGCTGGCTTCTCCCAGACCAGGGGGCTTTAGATTGGGGGGGGGAAAGTAAGCCGAAAGGAATCTTCCCTGTGTCACCGCCGGGGTCAGGGGGTCAGGGGTCGGGGGTCAGGCGGGGTGAAGGTAAATCCGCCTGAGCCAGCAGAGCCAGGGAAGAGGGGTGTCGGCGGGATTTGCTAGAAGGCCGCAAGCGAAAATAAAAGCCAGGTACTACCAATAGCAGAGCTCCGTGGGGGCCCAGCGTGAAATCGCACACAAACCAACCCCCTCCCCCCCCTCCTCCTCCCTGTCACCGCTCCCAGGCACTCACAGTCACACGAGGTTCAGCTCCAAGACAAGACAAATGCCTGCACATATTCATTCATCAGCAGTTGTAGCTGGATAGCTTATTACATCGATGCATAGAGGTTCCACGTACTGTAACTTGCCATATGTGATCGCCTCCAAATGTCTTCTTCAAAATCACCGTTATCCTGGCCATGCAGGCATTCCTCTCATTAATGGCAACGAGCAGGGCTGCAGCGGTGCACCGCCGGGGTATCACAGCAGTGTTAAAACGCAGTGTTGTATGTAGACAGTGCCGTGTGGGGACCAATATTATGGCCTGACATTGGCAGACAGGTGCCCAGGTCTCCTTTTTTTCCCCCCCTTGATATCTAGTTGGGAGTAGCCCGACAGCCCTGATCTAGCACTGAGTTACACATTTGGACAACGTGATTACTTCTAATCTTGTAATATCCGCACTGCGAATTCTTCATGAATGAGCGTTGAAATTGTGTCGTCCGTGAAGCCCAACCCCTTTAGTAATTGCACTAACCAGTTGCAGGTTTTCCACAAAGCTGTTGTCCCATACGGCAGCGGTTCTGTCCGTCACTGTGTCAGTCACTGGTCCCGTGGTTACCGCCTCCTCCCAAAGCATGGCTGCTTTCACACGCAGGAGGGAGCAGTGCGGGGTGGGAGGTCTGTGTGGTTCTGTGTGGCTCAGTAGGTAGAGCATGGCATTGGCAACGCTTAGGTTGTGGGTTTGATTCCCATTGGGACCCCATATACTGAAGAATGGATGCATTCACTGCTGTAAGTCGCTTTGGATAAAAGGGTCTGCTAAATGGCATATATTATATTATTATATTATATATTATTATTATTAGGTATCTTTTTTTAAACTTTGACTTTGAGGCCTGTGTGGTGTTCTGGTTTTGCACCTACAGTACCTTTTTTAGATTAGCGGTATTGCCACTGCGACCAGGGTTCGATTCCACCAGGTCGTGCCAGTTCGGCTCTGGCCGGGAGTGCCACTAGGGGGCGGCAATTGGCTGTCCGCCCCAGCGAGGGAGGAGGGAAGCCGATATGAGATCACTGCATATATGAGTGGTCCTGTGTGTTACGGTGACCGTGGCGGGTGCCGGCTCGGAGGAGGTGGTACAGCGCTCACTACCGGTCTCAGGACTACGGCAGCAACCTCTCATACGAGGGTGGGGATAATTGACATGAAAAAGAGAGGGTATAATTGGCAATTAAAAATGGGGAGAAAAATGGGTAAAAGCATAAACGTAAAATAAAATAAAATAAGATTAGCGGTATCGCTCCTGAAGCGCTATTTCAAGTCGCGTAAGTGTGACAGTGGCGTGTCTGTCGATCGCTTGTGTGGGTAACCCAAAGCTTAATCATGTTGCAGGGAAACGCTTGGAATAAATAATGAAAGCCCCTACTGGTGATCAGAGGGAATGTCCCAGATAACTTGTAGTTTCAAATGCTCGTAGAAGCCATAAAAGAAATCACAGGTTTGTTTCTCTGCCCTAAACGCACTGCGGCACTGAGGAGGGGGTGGGCGGCACGAGAGCAGCTGCGCACAGAGGAGCGCCGCCTCCTGCTCACTCCCACCGCAGCACAAGGTCAGCAACCAGGGTGTCCATCAACGGCATGTTAAACACCCCCATCAGAGGCCTCCCGGGTGGTGTAGCGGTAGAACATCCGACGCTGCCCACTGCGACTAGGGGTTCGGTTCCACCAGGTTGCGCCAGTTTCTGGTCTGCCACTAGGGGGCAGCAATTGGCTGTCCGCCCCAGGGAGGGGGGAGGGAAGCGGGTTCGCTGCGTATAGGAGTGGCCCTGAGTGCATACCAGAGTTACGGTGACAGCTTGGCGGGTCCCAGCTCAGAGGAGGCGGTGCTCCACCGCATGCCACTGCCGGTTTCAGGACTACGGTAGTGAGCGCTCAATATGAGGGAGGGGATAATTGACATGAAAAAGGGTATAATTGGCTATTAAATTGGGAGAAAATGGGGAAAAACAGCAGATAGAGAACTTCTCATCAGAACCCCTCCCCTGTGCCCGTTCCATCCCCCAGCACAGCCCAGCTCTCCGAACCTGTGCTCTCATACATGTACCAAAACAAAAGGGGAGGCTTTCAGGATCAGCCTGTGGAGAATAGTAAACATGGGCACCCCATGATGAGTACGCTGTCTAATCAGCAGTAGGGGTTGGATCGCTCATTACTATGTAAGCCACAGGTAACTGCCAAAATAAAGGAAATTGCAACATAAAGTGTCTTAAATGGGCCAAAGTGGGCCACTGTGAGCCTCCAGAAGAGCTTCAATGCGCCTTGGCGTAGATTCTACTAGTGTCTGGAAATCTGTTGGAGGGACGCAACACCATTCTTCCACGAGAAATTCCATCATCCGTCTTGAGCACCGCTCAAGAATCTCCCATAAGTGTTCAACTGGGTTTAGATCTGGTGACTGAGACGGCCATGGCATATGGTTTACATCGGTTTGCATAGTGAGCACTCATGCCCTGTGGATGGGGGCATTGTCATCCTGTAAGAGATCAGTCCCATCAGGATAGAACTGCTTCACCGTAGGATGAAGGTGATCACTCAGAACGGTTTTGTAAATATTGCGGTCTTGCCTCTTCTACCTTCCGCAATCGGTCAGGACCGCGGAATCACTTGCGATCTTCCGCAAGAGACTCAAAACCCACCTCTTCAGACTCCACTACCACTGAACTCTGTCCATCTAGCTAAATTGTCTTCACCACTGTTTGCTTGTTCAACACTATACTCCAAAATTTAAAAAAATTTAAAAAATTACGAACCTTTTCCTTCCCAGTGTTACAGGTTTGGTACGCAGGTGCCTGCAATGATGTCTATCGCTGTATTACTGCACTGATCTCGTGCGCTAACTATGATTGTTCCTACCATGTATTTATGCACATATTGTAAGTAGCTCTGGATAAGAGCGTCTGCTAAATGCTTAAAATGTAAATGTAATGTAAAATATTGCCATTCTCCTTGCCCATGGTGGGCCTAAACCATGCCTGGAAAATACACCCCACAACAGCCTCCAGAACCTCCTCATTTACTCGTGTTTCCTTTCCACGGGCAGTTTCCTGTACGCAAGCCCGTGTCTTTGCTGTGCCACTTCTCCCTCTCCTCTGGTAGGGTATTGGGTATGGGATCGATCCCCGTCTCCCATCGAGTAGCGGGCTGCGAGCCGCGGTGTCGGTTTGTCCCCGCGCGCTCCGGGAAGTGATCGGGGGGAAGGCGTCGGCACCAGATAACACGCTCACTTAGCAAAACCCACCACTCTCCTCTCAGAATCAAAGCTCTGGCTGTCCCTGCTTCCACCCCCCGCATGCCATTCCCTGACCCGGCGTTTACAGCGGCAGACGTGAGCAAAGCTTCACGTTTTGGCTGCGCTTTCTATTTCTGCACGTTCTGTCCGCCTCGCAAAGCAACTGCCCCGCCAGCAGGTGGACGACTTTATTACCTTAAGGCAGATTTGCTGTCACTCAGGATTATTTCCCCTCAAGTCCTCCAATTTCAGATCTGCCCATTTTATTTATTGTTCTTCCTTTTAGTTTAAACTGAATTTCCATCAGATATTCAGATAAAGACCAGTCGTGCCCTTACCGAATATTAGATTGGGATGCCGTCCAAATGAAACAGCTCTGCTCCTGTTTTAGGTGTATGAAATGTCAAATCTAAGCCTAAAAATCCCAGAGGAGATTTTCAGTATTTTTTTTAATATATATTTTTTTAACGTTCTGTAACAAGAGCCTGATTGTACGTCTCTCCCACCACCACTCTTCCTGATGTCTGATTACTGCGACTAATCGCTGCTGGGACTGTCCCGGAGTGTAAACGACCCGGCACAAGGCCGCTGGTTGGCCGTCTGTATTTGCATGTGTCAGTGCCTGTTTCATAGGGAGATTTATTTTGTTGTTCGTCACCCAAGACTGAAATGACGGGCCTGGTTCGGAGCCGCCTGTGACCAGACCAGACGTCCAGGTGCGCGGGACAGACGTGAAGCCGCTCCTGTCCAGAGTACAGCCTGGCTTACTCTCCTAAACCTGCCCTCTCTGAGCATCACTGACGCCCCCCTCCAGGGTGAAGATAATTATAAAGGACCTTTTCCCCTGTATCTCTTTTTATTTTTCCTTTGGAAAACCCTGTGAGCTGCTCAAAATGTTTTTTGCTTAAAATATGGGCTGGCAAATCATGGTTTTTACCTATTGCTATACCTAGTTTCCCCACTAGAGGGAGCGTGAAGGCTAGTCAGTTGGACTTCCCTGCCAGTGAAAAGACAGAATGAAGAGGGAGGGAGCACTGTTAACTTTTGGACCTGTTGCTCATTCCTGTAGAAGTGAAGTGGAGAGCGATGCTCTTAAGAAAAGTAGATTGCAGCTTGCGAGAGTAAACCGTCTTTAATCTCGGGAGGAAAAGCTGCCACAGGGCCCTTTCTGCTTGTTTAGAACTAAACTTGCTAAATATATGGGAAGGATGTATTTTTACATTTTGATTAGACTAAGTTCCAAAGCCTTTCCTACCCTCTTAGTGTTTCACTTACAGATGGCAGCACACACAAATGTGGACAAAGCTGTCATTCGGAGAGGGAAATCCCCTTTTCTCCCTCTGATTCTGCTGCTGTTTCTTGCCAGACTTGCATGTTTTACATGTAGAAATTAAAGAAGCACATTCTCCCTCAGGACATGGCTTTGAGAGTGACCCCAGTCGTCTTAAATGGTTTCGGCCATAAACTGCAGCTGTCCGCTCTGTTAAAGTGAGCGTCTTTGGCAAGCCAGTGGAGGGAGTTGCGAGAATAGTCGAGAATAACTGACGCAATATTCCAACATTTTGAACTTTACAGACACAACCAAGGTTTGATTACTGTCCTGCTGTTACGTTTTTTTTTCCCCATTGTCTGATGCGTGTAGTTTATGTTTCCGTGTAAGACAAAACATATGTTTTATGATCATACGAGACAGTCGGAGCAAACCATACGAGCCTTGTTATGATTTTTAAATAAAAAATGGAAGGGATTCAATATGGTGTTCTACACTTTTGGTGAAATTCAACTGAGCCCCTGCCTCCCTAACCTCTACGCTTTTGAGCACGTAGACAATAGCGCACAAATGTAGGATCTGTAAATTTATGAGAAGGCTTTCACTTTTGCGGTTTTGGGAGTAGGAGGCTAGACACAGAGCTCCAGAGCTCCAGTGTGTGTTTTTTTCAAAGTGCCTTTGGAAGTGGAAAGCGGATAGAGTGCGCCGTTTTCCCACAGCCCCTCCTCCACCCCACAAGTTATCGAGAGCGGGTGCGTTACTTAAACTTTAAAACATGACCTAATTGATCTCCTCCCCCCCCCCCACCTCTATTATACCTCCTCTGTGTGCCTGTGAGAACAATGCGAGGATTGTGATTGCGTTTTAATTTAATGGGAAAATAAAAGATGTCTTCCTCCGAGAGGGGGATTTATGGGCCCGCCTTGGCAGCCTGCCTCCCACTTTTCTCTGATCTGCTTTTACACTGGTGACCCCTCTGACCCCGGGGTCATTAAAGACCTCGGAAAGACTGGATTGGCTGACTCGTGGATCCCAAGCCACTTGTTTTCAATCAAATGACTATATTTAAAGTGGGCTGGGGGTAGGAGGGCTGGGGGTGGGGTGGGGTGGGGTGCAGGCCAAATCCAACAGACATCTGTTTGAAATTGCCACTCATAATAATTACACGTGTAATTTTTCTGTTTGTTTTTGTTTGCTGTCCATGAATGTCCCTCTGCGGCCATAGACCCTGGGATATCAATGGAGGTAATGGGAGGGGGGAGGAGTGGGGTGGGGCGGGGCGGGGCGGGGGCGGGCGCGGTGGGGCGGGGGGGGTCGAAAAGAGAACAAGCTCGGCCTCGTGTTTTGTTTTATTTGACTCTAATCACCTCCCTCCCTCCTGGAGGCAGAAGTGTCTGTCACAGATCCAAGCGGTGAGTGGAACACCGTGCTGAGTTTATTCTCCTCCGAGCAGGTTTTCCTTTGTGTCTGAAATGTCACATTTTCCACGCCGGCGTAGCTCTCCCATCACGGCCAACAGCCGAGTTGCGCTGCGTTGCGTTGCGCCACTGGTAGAGCGAGCGGGCAGGTGATGCCAGACGGCCTCTTTACGTGAAATATGGGCTTATTTTCCCCAATATTTCCCTCATCCTGACATTAACACATTTCCACCTACAGTAAGCTCTCAAACTCTGGCTCGGTGTTTACCGAACGCAAACAGAAATGATCTACATCCTTCAACCTCCTGCTGCTTTGACCTCAGCAGCTAATATAGTGTATATAATATATATATTTATGAAAATAAAAACAGGCTTTCGTTTCAGTGGTATCCACTTCCTCTAAGAGTTTGTTGTGGCCTGCACGTTTAACATTCCACTGTCGCCGTTCTGTGCTCCGTACTTCGAAAAAGAGGATTCAGAGTTTCCCCAGACTGTAAGAGAGGGGAAAAACACAGTGCTCAGTGTGTACTCACACAGACATGGACTTGTACACATTCCCCTATTCCTCTGGTAGATCACACTTAAAAGAAGAGCAGCCCCATTAGTCCTAACCCCCTTCTTTCTTTTATTTTTTCTGCGCTTCTTTTCAGTCCAGCTGGCTCCTCACCAGAGAACTCTCCTCTCCCCTCAGAGACCCCGTTCAAACACTTAGTTTTATAAAAAAAAGAAAAAAAAAAAAGGACAACTGAGGCAAACGGTTCCAAGTCCCGCGCCGTATTTAATGAACAGCGTTCGTTCTCCTTGCGGGGGGTTCAAGGGCTCGGGCCGTGCGTGTGAGCGCGAGGCGCTTTGGGGTCCGCGTGACCGCGCCGGGAGATATCAGACGGACTGTGTTATCAGAGCGCAGGGAGGGGGAGAGAGAGCGAGGGCGCGAGCGCGGGGGCTAACGCACGGAGAACACAGCACTCACGCTCGACCAGCGCCCCCCTGTGACTCGCCTCCGCCGCCAAACGCATCGCCTGTACACCTTCCCTCCTCATGCCGTTCTTCCACAGTGCCGTTAAGGAGCCCGCCCCCCCCCCCGTGATAAGCAGCCATCAAAAACCTGTGACGGTGTGTTGTGTGTATTTTGGGGGTGCACTCGTAGAGTAATGCA
>JAINUG010000195.1:1007500-1010000 GCA_029706075.1 Aldrovandia affinis | reverse complement strand
AAAAACAAAAAAAGTCTAAATAAGTGTTTGGCCATTAGTTGTCTAATTTCAATTAAATATTGTTCTATTTAAGACATATTTTAACAGGAATAATGCCTGTGAATGATTAAATCTGCGCTGTGCATCAGCTTAAAAGACACCCAAGGTTGTTCCAAGAGGGAAAAAAATATGTATATATGGAAAGTGTAGTATATTGTGTTGTACTTTTTTCAATAATGTAATGCAATAAGAACAAATCTTAGGCCTGTACTCAATGAACCTGTCTTTATTTTTGATTCGCGACTAAATGCAAGTATTGTGTTCTTTTCCAGCATGCACGAAAATGGAATCGTAAAAACTGCATTTGTGAAAAAAAACTAAACACTTGCAGTTATTTATAAGTCAAATTTTAGGACACATCTTGATTAAATCCAGGCCTTTTTCTCCTCTAATACTGGGCAGTCAGTGTTACCTCCGCCGTACAGTAATTTTGTCATCCATCATGCTCATTTGTCATCCTCTCTTATTTTCCTTCGTAAAAATCCAGATAATTATCACATTCATTTGACTCCCCGTTTCAATTGAGAACTGACCCAGAAAATAGACCCAACTAAACCGCATAAGTGCTGTCTAATTCCTGGAAGGAACTTTTGACACAGCAAGGGCAATTGGAATTTCTCACAACGACCTCAGATCAATGCGAGGAGATGCTGATTGGTGATTTCTGCCAGAACATAGTCCTGAATGCTGGAGAGCGCCGTTGGTTCTTCTGCAGGCCCTAACATGTGGAGAAAATCAATTATCACAACGCTTGCTCCATTCTATTTTTGACATGTTCTAATCAATTACTGTGGAAGCATCTCTGCCAAGATTTCGACACATCGTATTACAAAGAGGGCATTTTTGCATCTCGATGAGTGGCAGTCCACTTTAGTCAGTAGATTTATTCTCAAATTGGTTTCCAAAGAGTAATATCCAGTAGGCCTATTTGCAGAAACATATTCATTTGTCTGCTCGATCCAGGCTTAGGTTTGCACCCGTTTGTGAATTTTTCTGCATAGGTTAATAATTTTGTTGCTCACTTCCAGCTTGGTTTAATCTTAAGAACATAAGAATACACAATGACGAGAGGCTCATCGTGTCCTAATCTAAAGAGTATCTAGTACTGTATCTAGTACTGTATCTAGTCTGGACCCGACCTGGCAAGCTGTTCCAGGCATTGACAACTCTCCTGAAAAACGTCCTAATATCCGACGTTTGGCAGAATCTTGCATCCTTTCAATATGCTTTTCCATCATACATTATGCTATCGTAGACATCCGTGCTAATTTGGACAGACACATTTCAGGCTGTGTAGCTTAAATACTATTTAGATTTTACCCGTGAGAGAGAGAGGGAGAGAGCGAGGAGTGAGAGAGAGCGAGAGAGAGAGAGAGATTGTACAGTGACCCTGCCACTGCACAGGGAGCAAGCCACTTTAGGGACAAAGGCTTTTGTAATTACTGCGGACTGTTTGCTTCCCTCCGCTCTCGGTAAAGTGGGCCACAGAGGACTCTAGGGCAGGAGAAACAAGGACAGCGTTCTACCGGGTAGCAGAATTAGCAAACTCGCTCTGAGAACTTTCTGTTGCCTCTCCGTTGTCTTGTGCATACCTTGAGAGAGGAGCTCTACCCATACGCGGTGAGATTTAGAGCCCTTTGTTGATAGACCACTCCCTCTGACACACACACACACACACACACACACACGCCACCACAGTAAGCTCTGTGGCAAGGAAACCATCTTTGGCATGTTTTGACAGACTCCCGTTCAGACCCGCGATGCGGGGGCCCCCGGTAACCGCGCGTTGATAAGGAGCTGAAGGGGGACGGCGGGCGGGCGGGCGGGCGGGCGGTTGCTGATTGGCGACCGCTGGGGCCGATTTTGGGCTGCTTATTCAGACGAAGGTGGACTTCCTGTATGAGGGTGTGCAGCCACTCTGGATGGATGGGGCCTGTCATCGCTGCCAGGGCGCGCCGGCCGCAGCTGGGAGCTGTTTGTCTGCAGCTGGAGTCCATTTCCAGTAAATCTGAACCTCGCCACAACATTTGATTTAGCATTCCTCGTAAAGTTATACCTTATGAGGGAGGAACACACGGGCACACAGACACACGCGTGTGTACACACACACACACACACACACACACACACACGGTCAGAGATGGATGCTCAAATACACTGTCACACATTGGGTAGGGCACACACTTGGAGACACACACACGTATGCATGCACACACACACACACACACACACGTATGTACACACACACATACACACACACACACATGCACGCATACATGGTCAGAGATGGATACTTAAATACAGTCAGAGATGGATACTCAAATACACTGTCACACATATGCATACACACACACGTATATGCATGCATACTCACACACACACACACACCCAAGAATACGCAGCCACAGACACACAAAGACATGCACACATATTCACACACAAATTGGGCCACACGCACAGT
>JAINUG010000195.1:962500-1002500 GCA_029706075.1 Aldrovandia affinis | reverse complement strand
CCTCACCGCGGGCCGAGATCCTCCATATTTTATACTCTCAAATCCTCGTGTCAACCTTGCGTTCTGAAAAAAATGTGTGAAAACCAGGGAAGCAATTTCAGCACACGGTTTAAAAGTTCATGAACTGGAGTACCGTAGACGTCGACGGTCTGTTCCCAGCCTCAAGACAAAACCAACATTTTCGGTCTGTCTGCGCCCAAACCTCACATCGCTGTCCACCGCTGCCCTTTGTGCTGACACGCTGTGATTGGTCTGTCGGGGGTTGGGTTTCACTGCTGAAACACTGTGATTGGTCTGTCAGGGGTTGGGTTTCACTGGTGTGCTTTGCTCTGCACCGAGTCACATAAGTTGGTGGCAGCGCAGAGGGGATTGCTAGCCACAAAGGATTCATAAGGACTGAATTGTTGTGGGGAGGAGGAGTGATACGATCAGTCAAAACGCAGCATTTTTTTAAATCTACATTTTTGTCCTGTTTATTTCTGGGTATAATGTTGTTGTTCTTTTTTGTATTCTTCTAACACTAGTGTTGCCCCAGTGGTTTCTTTATGTGGTCTGCCACATTTTGTCTATTAATGCAAGAGCAGGCCGCATGGCTTTTGTGAACCTCTTGTGCATTGTGCGGAGGGGAACAGAGTCTGGTCTGTTCAGTGTGGGGCTTTTTTTCCTGAGCGTCAGAACCCTTTCCTACTTCCTGTCCCATGAGACGGAGCACGTATACGATACATATGAGACCGAGAGGGCCTTCCCATCCCCAAACCGCTCCGGTCTGCCTTCGCTCACAGAGATGTTTTACTCCCAAGACCTGCTCCGCAGAAAGGTCAAACGGGCGAGCACTTACAAACGATCGTCTCTGAGACGCAGTTCACAGGGCCCTATGTCATCAAAACCGCGCGGCTGTCAGTTACAGAAACACGGCTAAACGACGGCAACCACAACAAAAAGGCCAACTGGGCTGCGATGTTCCTCAGCCTTTTCTGTTGAGGTCTGGGTTCAGCAGTGGAGACGGGAAGACTTTTTCCTTTCGACTGTCGCCCCGTTCCTAACATTTGATCTTTTCTTTCTTTGTGATTTGTGATTTTGTGTGTCAATGAAAATCTGAATTATAACAACTGGATTAGATTCTTTATTTTCTGTTTAAAAGAAAGATGCACGAGGGACGGTCCTAACCTTGAACCGTTCACTAGTTTTGTTTGCAATTAAAAATGTAGACAAGAGAGGTTACGAAGGTGAGTGTTCCAGCGATGGGTGGACAGGATGGGATTAAAAATAAAAGGTACAGATGATGGGAAACGGGTGCGAGAGAAAGGATGCGGTGCACACACACACACACTCACGCGCAGGCGCGCGCACGCACACACACACACACACACACACACACACACACACACACAGACCGTGAAGCAGCCCAGTGATATTACATAGAGCAGAGCTGCCACTGCTTTTAGTGCCGTTTCTTTCCGTTTTTGTTTTGCTTTAGAATGTTTTCCAGCAGAGGATATTATTACTCTTAGCCAGTGCTGTTTTTATGTATAATGTGCAATTACATGGCAAGGGTTAGTCATGTGGCAGCGCTTCCCCCGGCACACCCACTGCGCTGGGCTATGGTCCGGAGCCGTGCGTTGTGCTTCTCCCTTCTCCCATCTCCGAGGGTTCAACGTTCACGCCGTGGGTGGTACGCTCTCGATACCCTTTCACCTGAATCTCTCGGGCCAAAACCGCCCCCCAAAAACTGTCCTGGAATCTCAAGGCCGCTTCAAATAAGCTCAGCATGGGAGTCGAGTCCCCCCTTTCTGGAAGGACAGCTCACAGAACTCGACCTGACAGAAGTGCACAAGTTCTCTCTCCCTCAATTTCTTTCTTTTACATTTTTTTCAGATTTTTCCCTGTTTTTCTCACCTCTTTCAAGACGGAACTACCCGACGCCCTTTCTGGAGACACCCTTACGTGCTTCACAGCGAGCTCGCGCCGTCCTCCCCCTTCCCCCTGGGGCGGACAGCCAAATGCCGCCCCCGATCGGGGCTAATGGCCAGGGCCGGTCTGGCAGAAACGGGTTTTGAAACCCCGTCCCTGACAGGCAGCTCGCACTCATACAGGACCAGCCAAATACAGATGCGTTAGATCGCTACGCTATCCTCCAGCCCCTCTCAATTACTTCGGAGGTGAACCTAACCTTCAGTGAGGCTTTCATCCACCCGTACCAGCAGTCAAAGCGTTGGCACTAACATTGCATCCACAAACTCTGCTCCCCTCCACCTCCCCCCCAACCCCCCAGAGACCCACAGCTCAGAGAGCCTCTTCAGGAGGGTTGCCTGCTTCAGCTGTGGCTTCAAGCACGTTCGCACAAAGAGCCACGAGAGTCTTGAAGTGCCCCCCTGTTTATCTCCTACACGCCGCGCTAATTACACGCAGCACAATAACCAGGGCGTCCTTCTCTCAAACGCCACGTTGGGGGGCTGCTTGTCGAGATCAAGTTTAAAGTTGTTCGTTTAAACGTTATGGGGGGGGGTTTGGGGCGAGGGGAGAGGATTAAAACGGACGCCCCTCTCACCTCCAACAGTGCGCTCTGCACGCGTGCCGTTTTCATCACACCGGCTGTTTGAGCGCCGCGGCGTCGCCCGCGCCTTTTACTGTGAAATGATTCTGTTTGAAATGAGATTGTCTGATGTTGCTCAGCTGGAACGGCGGAAAAAAAAGAAAAAAAAATATTATTAATCTCTGCATATTATTGTATTATTATTATATTTGGGCAGTCCTGACGAGGGGAGTGCTCAGTGTCGGCTGGGGCCTCAGATTGATTCATAAATTACCGACGTCTCGCGGTGGCAAGAGGCGGTCGGAATTCTGCGGAATTTCACTTGATATCGTTATAATAAAAATGAATGACCTATCAAGAATTTCAGAGCATGATCTATCAATACTGTCATCTGCAGGGGGCGGAAACCCCCCCCCCCCCCAAAAAAAACCCACCCCGGCCGCCTCACTGTTTTGTGAGGAAGATCTGGCCCTGTTTTGAGCCCGACATCCGTAATGATGCAAGAGCTGAGAGCATTAATGCCACTGTGTTGGGCTCCATAAGCCATTTGCCCAGGCAAGGAAGGGGCTGCTTCTGAGAGAAACGTGGACCAGACCGCTTTCTCTCTCCACCTCCTTTTTTTTGAGCTGCAACACAATTCGTCCTGATACTGCGCCACCACCGACAACTGCCCCCAACTGTCCACCACACGGCCCACCATCAACACCCCTGCTCCCTGCGTCCCCCCATCCCCCCATCCTGTCCCCTGCTTTCCCTCTGCAGTGTGGGCCTCACACAAAGTTGTGTTGCCCTTGAGCACAGTGTCTCTCACCTGGCTGACTGTGCTGCATAGCTGACCTGCAGCGTGTACAGTACACTATGTGCCCACTCAGCACTGCCAGGAGACAGGAAGCCTGTGGTTGGCTCAGTGCTGGTGCAGTTTGTGGGCAGGTGACATGACTTATTGTACGTTGTACTGGAAATATATATATAATATATATTTTAAGGACTCTTGGGCTACTAGCGACAGCGTTACTTTAGAGAGTTATCACACCATCCGGTTATTCTGTTTGGAACAAATTAATTTGAAGTCAAATCTTTAAAAAAAAAAATTTATATTGTTGAACGCACAATACCAATACCAATAACACGTCCGAGTAATGGCCCTTTACCGGACAGATTTAATCAATTATTGGTTCTGTATATCCAACCAAAAACGGTATCGGGGGTTGTAATTTCTCTCAGGAAAAAACTATTCCTGGATGCATTGTACATTTTAGACATGCAGGAATATTGCCAGTTAGTGCTTTGAAGGTTGTTGGCCTAAACCACTGACCTGAACATGAAACATTTGACATTTTTCCCCTTTTTCAACAATTTAGATTCACTAAATAGGGATCTCTCACTGATAACTGGTTACCTGTAGGCACTTGGTGGGTAATGAGGGAGCATTTTTGTAACGGTGCACCCAATGTCCTAAACTCACCTGACCATGGCAAGGAGGAGCCAATTGTAGACCGCTCTACGAGACTCTTGGTCATAGTCGGTTAATGGCATAGACTGAGAGTCGATGTGACAATGTTTAAGTTATGTAGGGCTCTCCCTGTTCCCATGGGGAGCACGTTTCTTGGCTGAACCACTTGGGAGCCCATCATCACATTTGCAGGCATTTATCAGACGCCTTTATCCAGAGCGACTTACACAGTTTACATTTCTTTACATACAATCTATTTATACAGCTGGATTTACCGAAGCAATTCAGGTCAGGTACCTTGCTCAACAGACAGGCCACGATGCAACGTTTTGATCAAAAGCGATCGCGATGCAGTGTTGCGTTTTCCTAATATTTGTTTATTATATGTGCAAGGTGCTGTGCGATATTTGTGTTTGCTCAATGTTAACGGCTGGCTGATAACAATGACTCCATTACGTGTTTGTTTGTTTGTCTTCTCCCCTTCGAGAATTTGCAGCAATCAACCTATTTCTCATAACGGGCCCATTAGCAACAGCAACGGGGGGGGGGGGTGGCGGTGTGGGAGGATGCCTGAAGCTCATTATTGCCGGAAGGAGGGAGGGAGGGAGGGGGATACTTTAACGCGCAGAATCTCAGCCCCTCCAAACAGAGGGGGAGAGAGAAAGAGAAAGGGAAAGGGTCAGGAAATTCCGCGAGCTTCAGTCTTTTTCAGAGCAACTCAATCAAAAAATTCCAGAATAAACCGTGACGCCGCTTAACAACTTATCCAGGGCCTTTTGGGCCGTGACCCCTCCTCACTGCAACTATAGATCTTTGAGGTCATGGATCAAAATGGGGGGGTTGGGGAGGTTGGGGCGGGGGGTCTGGCCTCAGCGCTCATGGCGTGGTGATCGGGGGAACTCTGCCCCTCTGCAGTTTCCGGTGAATGGTGTTGGTTCCGGGGGTCTGTGTGTGGGGGAGAGGAGGGCGCAGGAGAAGGGGGAAAACTCCATGCCTGTGGAGGAGAGGGTTCTTCCCCCCCTCTGTCTGCCTCCAGGTCATAACTCACTGATCTCAATGGGCCGGCTTGTGAGCCGGGGAGCCTTTGATGCCCCCGACGAAGGCCCAGTGAGATCCAGCTCAACCGAGCTCGTGCATCGCCATGACCTGCCCTTCCACAGGTCAAAGGGCAAAGAGGCAGCCAACAAGTTTTGTTCCCTAAAAATAGCACTTTCATCTAGAGTGCGTGATAAAAGTCCCGCCCCGCACCACCCCCGAAACACACACACACACACAACGCAAATCCCCCATTTTGCACACAGCTTGTTCTTTTCAATTAAGTCGCTTGCAGTGTGTTTTTCAGCTCCCTGAAAACCTTGAACGATTTCTTCACTGTGATTTAAATGGAGATTTTAAGGGGGAAAAAAATGAGCCACTTGCAATTTCTTGTGGTGCCGCGGTTAACGTTTGCACAATGTTCAAATTTAAGAAACAAATGAGAAATGAAAATGAAAAATTCCATTGAGATTTTTTTTTAAATTTTCCATTTATTCGTGTGCAGTAAATAGTCCTAGTCTGGCAGTTGTACTTTTTCACACACGTTTTTCACATTTGCGTCCAACAAATTGCCTCCTCACCAGTAATCACAGAGGCACCCTCACAAGCTCTGCGTCTGTGTCTCTGATTCTCCTCGCTGATCAGGGTTTGATAAATAGTTGGAGTCGGATTCTCTAACACTGTCGCCACCAACAAAGACTATTTGTCTGCCTGCAGCTGGATTGAGTTGAGCTGCTTAGAGGACCAGTATCCAATTCTCAAACCCTCATTCACGGGTAAGATGAGAGAGAAAGAGAAAGAGAGAGAGAGAGAGAGAGAGGGGGATCTGTTAAAGAGCAGAAGAGCCAACAGAAATTTCAGAGGCACATCATTTTCTTTCATTATTTTCACCAGTGGGTGCATTATTTGTAATTTTGTCAGTTAATGCAAACCAAATTGCTTGCAAAGGCACTTCTGGTCTTTTTTTTCTTCTTTTTTTCCCCTCACCCCTGACAACTGATCCAGGATCAGGATACTTGCCCTTTAACCATAGCCCATATGCCTTTGGTGTAAATGCTGGACACTGATTCAGAATCAGGGGCTCGAGGGCAGAATTTATCCGCAGCTGGTAACGGCAGCAAAGGCCAGTTTGTTGCCTTTGCTCATTAACGATGTGTGAAAGGGGAAGGACCATGTGTTCATTAGGATGTGCCGTTTGCCAGAGGCTGCCCGGCTGGTTAATTGATTGATTGATTGGCCTGCAGGCGACTGCCTTGATCTCTCGTTGCTCGCCACGATCAGTCAAGCGCATGTTCCAGTGGATAGCGCCGCTACATTACAGGGTCGTTAGCGTCGTGTGCTTTCAGGCCTGTGGTGCAGTGTGTCGAGATGAGCTGCAGCTCCTGTTCTGTGTTCACCTCTTTGGCTTTTGCCTGATTTTTTGGGTGTGTCTTTTGCAGCAGCCTCTAACTACTAATACACTAACTACTCTAAATACAGTGCGTAGTAACATGCATCCAGACCAAATGTGAGTTTCACTAACTCCACAATTAGTGAATGCCACAATTTAGTTTTTTACTTTTACCCTCGTAAATCACTTTTCTTTTTTTTTTTTTACTAAACCTGCCCCCCCCCCCACCCCGGTTTGTATTTATTCACCTCACGTTTCCCTGATTGGCTGACCACAGTCGTCTACCTTCCTGTCGCTAAGTTCCGTTTCAATTTTCTATTTTAGAATTCTTCCAGTGATGAACTTTGACCTTGGAATGCCTTCAATCAGCATGGACTGGAAGAACGAATGTCCCCAGGAATAGCGTCCAGACTTCGCCTTCACCTGGTGAGCCCCGTCACACGCACGAGCCCCCCAGCCCTGAGGGCGATGCTGTTTCACAACACCCTACGGGAACGCCAACTGTTTCTCAAACATTTAACCGTTTTCCCAAGGAACATTTTGTTTAGTGTAGAGGTCGCGTGGTTTGGAAAGTTCTTTAGTAAGCAATCCAAAACAACAAGTACGATCCGCAATGCCTTAATGGCGTGTGGAGAGCCGTTTGCGCAATCGATGCGATTGGAAGAGATTTAGCTGGCAGACCTCCATGTTCTTTCTGAGGAACGTTTTTTAACAACATTCCACTTCATTCAGCGCGGCTTCACCTTTGCTCCGCAACGTCGAAAGCAAACCGCTCTGCCTGTATCTTCCACCGATTCGAGCCCAGCATATTGAAATGTACAGGCGGTCAAAACGTGTAAAGCGTAACTAGGAAGTACCTGTGGAAACATAAACACGCCGGGCCCGCGGGATGTTTGGTCTAGTGACGGATCGCTGCGTTTCCAGAATGCGGGCTTGTGCTGGTCAGCAGCTGCCTGCGTCCAGCTGTCTGCTGGTGACGACGGGGGACAGCTGTACAGGGGTTGTCCGAGCGATGAAAACCCCTCTCTCCCCGTAAAGCGCCCTTATGAAACGGCGTCTCCGGGTGTGCCCAAGCATGCAGGAAACGCTGTCAAAGTGAGTGAGGCTTTAGGCCCTTTTCAATTCACGCCACTGATGTCCATTACAAAGGTTTCGACATCTCGGGCTTCCGTGACACACCCGGAAAATCGGCTGTAAATTACTCTCACTAATTACATTCCTTTAAAAAAAAATTTTTTTCAACATCCCGCCCCCCCTCCGAGCTCTATCTCTAGAGCCCTGACTACAGTTCCCCACTGGGGCCACATATACTGAAAATGTATGCATTCACTACTGTAAGTCGCTTTGGATAAAAGCGTCTGCTAAATGGTGTATATTATATTATTATTATATTATATTAACACACAGTGAGCAATATTTAGGGAATATTGAGGGAAATTAAATCACTTGAATGCTCCTGACAATTGATTGCGTTCCTCGAGTAATGTGCCGTTCCCGTCGTTTTTTACACCTAAACCTGCTCGCTGAGAGCACAGACTGAGCTACCGGACCGGGAGACCTGACTGATGAGCAAGAGGCCAGGGCCTCGGGGGAGACGCACGGGATTGTGGGAGAACGGAGTCCGTGAGATGTGAAGGAATCGGAGGTGAAAAGGGCTGTCAGTTATCCTCCCTGTCTGTCTGTCTGTCTGAGAGATCAGAGGGCCAGACTCCAGACCCAGCACTCGGGATTGACAGAGGAAAGGAGCCATTGATCTTGTTGACAGCAGATCTCACTCTTGACACTATATGCCACTATATACTATAAACCTGGTATGTAACTCACACCTGTGAATAATTTGTTCACCCATTTTTTGTTTTTTTCAGACAAACAAATAACAGAAAAACACCATAGAAATACACAGGTGTGTTAGCCCTGGAGGATGCTCATAACAAATTACTTCTGCACAAGACTGCACACGTATGTGTGCCCTAATTATTTGAGGGAAAAGTTTCATATTATCCAGTCATTTTAATACCTAATATCCAGTAAATGTAATATAATTTACTTATTTAAGTGTTTGTTCATTTTAATTGTAAAGTCTCCAGTAAGCTATTCATGGTTGGGCGTGTAGGTCAAGGTTTTACACAAAGAAACATACATACACACACACACACACACACATGCACACACACAAACACACCTGTGTGTATATATAATATATATGTGTATTTATTTTAAAACATTTTCCACTTGCTGTTGTGCAAGCATGCATTCCTGGATATCCACAGTCTGAAACTGCATTGCCGGGTCATACTTTACTAGCTGTGCACTCTGCAGCAGAGAGCTATTTGTTTTCTCCGACCGCGCGTGTACACCGATTGAGTTGGTCTTGCAATGAGACAGATCATTTATAAATCCCACTGCAAATAACACCCACTCGTTCTTGCTCTCCTGTCCTGCATGGGTTGGAACTGTGTGCAACATTTCCTATAAAACCTGAAAAAAAGACTACAGCAGTAGTCCTCAGCAATTTAGAGCCATCGTGTTGCGTTAATTGTTAGGGTGGCTTTCCTGACCGGTGCCGGTAACCAACATGGATACGCTGGCTAGGCCTGTGGCATTATGGGATGGATCTCAAAGTTTACTCTGAGAGAGTCTCCTGTGCAGGGCAGAGACAGGCGTGTTTCCAGTGGGCACCGGAGCGCAAGCTTGAAGACGCACGTATGAAGAAGTGAAATGCACAGCCCTTCCCTGACACCAAAGGTCTTCAGAACAACGCATCATTCATCTGCACTGTGTGCACCTGCGTCGGGTTACAATGAGAGATGTGCCCTTTCACGCAGCGGAACCTTATCACCACGTGGTGTCAACGAACGGCATAACCTCCACCCTTTTCCTTTGTTATATGTGGAGACTGTATGTATGGAGACACGTACTCTACGTCTGTAAGTAAATCAATCGGAGTCGGATCACCTTGGCCCATATCCAGATGTGACGCGAAAAGGGTCGGCGTACACGACGTGTCTGAGATTGCAGCCGCCGTTCATTACCCTGGACCTTTCCCCTCTGGGTTTAAAGGAAAAGGTCCCGTCTGCTTGTCCCTTTTGACTGAAAAGCATCAATCTGAATAGCCGCACGTGGCTTAGCTGAAGAATACACATAATTTTTTTTTTTTATGTTCTTTTTCTTTTCATATTTCAATATAGTAAAGTTTTATTACAGTACCAGTCAAAAGTTTGAGTACACCTTCCATCTGGACAACGGCTAATCCGGCATTCCTTCATTCTTCAGCAAGATAACGACCCGAAACACACCTTTAAGTTGTGCAAGAAATATCTGGTGAAGGAGGAACGTGAAGGACAACTCAAACTAATGACCTGGCCTGCCCAGTGTCCAGACCTCAATCCCATAGAACTTGTATGGGATGAACTAGACAGAAGAGGCAAAGCAAAGTACCCCACAAGTGTCTCTGGAAATTGCTGCAGGAGAGCTGGGAAGACATGTCGGTTGATTTCCTGCTGAAACTTATAAACCGAATGGCCCCTGTTTGTGAGGCTGTTATTAAGGTAAAGGGTGGCTATTTTGAGGAATCCAAGATTCAATTTTCAATTCAATTTTCTTGAACATTGCTTTGATGTTCCTTTTGTTTATTGTTACATGTGTTTTTTTGGTCATTTTAAAGTATTTACAGAAACTTATACAGTGTAAAACATTCTCAATTATGAGAGAAACCTAGTTTCCAGCAGGTGTGCTCAAACTTTTGCTGGTACTGTACGTAAAAAAGGAAAGTCTCGTATACTTTCTGTTTTGTTACGTAAAAAGGAAAGTCTTGTTTCTCGTTGCATTAGCATCGCGGTCTAATTACGGCCTTGCGAGTTTCTGATCAACTCCCGCTAACCTCTTGTTCTTTGCTCTGTGAGATTCTGTATCCTGGGGCTATTTCCCCCTACATTTCTCTGAGAGAATAAGGAATTCCAGTGGCAAAAGCAATCAGTGGATCTGGATCAAACGGGTCCTCAGCAGAATTTGCTGTCAGAATAAAACCATTTGTTCTCCCTCGCTCACACCCACTGACTGGTCCCTGGCCCTCTCTCTCTTCAAGTGGTGCGTTTTATGTGGTTTCTGCAACCGTTTCCTCCGGGCCAATCTGCCACTGTTCATTTTGGACAACACGCTGGCCTAACTTTAGAAACTGCTCAGTATGCAATTTGTGTTTTCTGAGTATCCCTTTTTTTCATCCGGGTTTCAGGAAAAGAGCTGGGATCGTGTCCTTGCTCGACACAACGAACGGAAGGGAGAAATGGTTTCAAAAAGCCGCATAATCACCTCGAAAGATATCCGATATCTTTTAAATGTCTGACATGATGCACAGTTGATTACGGCGGGCATTGTCAGGAAGGGGTAACTTCTTGCTTCAAAGGGGGAGTTTGCTTGGTTAAATAATGTGCAATCAAGACTAATGTTTGTCTTAAGATTAAAAGAAGGTTCGTGGAGAACCACTGAATACTCTTGAGGAATGGGCTGTGTTTGCATCAAGGAGAAAGAGATGAAGCGTTAATTGAAAAACTCATTAGTCCAGTGTGTTTACTATGTGGAACGATCACTGTTCATGGTATTCAGTGGTACATTGAAGTACTCCCATTTTGGAAAAATTAATGTTAAAATACAAAACCCGTGCCTCCCGCGTGGCCACGGAGACCGGGGTTCAATTCCCCGTCTCGCCAGAGTCGGCTCTGGCTGGGAGCGCCACCAGGGGCGGCGATTGGCTGTCCGCCCCAGGGAGGGGGGAGGGAAGCCAACATAACGTTCGCTGCGCATAAGTGTGGCCCTGTAGTACCGGGTTGTGGTCAACACTTGGCGAGTGCCGTCTCAGAAGAGGCGTCAGGTCACCTTCGTCACTACCGGTCGCAGGACTATGGCAGCGGAATCACATTACTAGGGGGGGTTGACATAGAAATAGTAGTCTAATTGGCTACCAAAAGAAAAATGGGAGAAAAATCAAAAAAAAATTATAAAAATACAAAACCCGAAAATATAATGTCAAATATATTTCGAAATATACCGTAATGGATTTATTGGCTTCCAATTTCATATATCTACATGTGTGCATATATTGGAAAATGCATAAATTTAACAATAAATTGAAGATGTGTGACTACATGAATGTTTCAAACATATTGTGGCATTTTATGACATAATATACAGCAGGTAGAGAAAATAATGGATTTAACCTTATTTAAAATAACACATTTTTAAGTAACTAAATCGCAGTTAGAAGTGGTCTACACACGTTTCATATTAATGTCAATACCAATTTGTTTTTGCTATAAAATATGTTTTAAAATCTACACTTTAATACGGGGGTTTCTAAAGCAACATGAGAGATTTAACATATTCTGAAAGGGGTCAGGACAGTTGTACTGTAGGTGTATCAGTGACAGAAACAGCTAAATTATTTAATGTATGAAAAGGGAATAGTTCTGGTACGAGTGTGAGCTGCCTATCACGGACGTGGTTCGAAACCTGTCTGTGCCAGACCGGCCCTGGCCCTTAGCTCTGACTGTGGTTCTCTATGGCTCAGTTGGTAGAGCACAGCGTTGGCAACGCTTAGGTTGTGGGTTCAATCCCCACTGGGGCTACATATACTGAAAATGTATGCATTCACTACTGTAAGTCGCTTTGGATAAAAGCGTCTGCTAAATGGCATATATTATTATATATTATTGATTGGAGGCAGCATTTCACTCTCCGCCTCAGGGGAAGGGGGGGGAGTGAGCCGGCACGCAGTCTCAAAAACAACTGTACATTGTGAGATTCACAAAGCTGCCGTTTATGGTAGTGCTGCCATTCAAAAACCACTTGTACCTAATGCCAATGTGCAACAACGCATAACTGAATGAGCAAACACCTGGACTTGTGGGCGGGTGGTGTAACGGTCAAAGCATTCGCCTGGAATGCAGGTTGCCTATTGCAGACGCAGTTCGAAACTCAGCTGCGCCAGACCGGCTCTGGCCGGGAGCCCCGATTGGGGGAGGCGATTGGCTGTCTGCCCCAGGGGGAGGGAAAGCCAGCACGAGCTCGCCGAGAAGCGCGGAGGGCTTCCTTGTGGGTAAAACAAATCAGCTAATTCTGTCTCGGAGGAAGCGGTTCATAGCTGGCCTCAAAGAAGTGTTAGCATAATGGTTAAAGAACTGGACTTGTAACGCAAAGGTAAAAAATATCCAGCTGTATAAATGGATTATATGTAAAGAAAATGTAAAACTGTGTAAGTCACTCTGGATAAGAGCGTCTGCTAAATGCCTAAAATGTAAAAAATGTAAGTGTCTTGTCTCACGGAGGCAGGCAGCTGGCTCATTGGGAAGGGTAGACTGAAAGAAATAGAGGGCATATAAAATAAAAATACAAAACCTGGACTTGTGAACAGTGGAAGAAAGTAATATGGCTTCTCTTACTCTTTTTCCTACATCTGGACGGGTTTATATTTGGAGAAAGCCAAAGAAAGCCTTCAACCCACATTGCCTTTTTCCAGCTGTTAAACGTGGTGATGGATCTATTATGGTCTGGGCAGCTATCTCGTGTCATTGGGTCCGATTATTACTCTGCATGGTAGAATAATGGCCTAGGAATATCAAGCCATTTTAGGCAACCAGGTGCACCCTATGGTGCAAACATTGTTTCCTCAAGATGTTCCCATATTTCAAGACTAATGCCCCCATACACACTGTGAAAAGGACTCATGGACACCTTCCATAGCCTCCCCCAATCACCAGATCTAAACATCACTGAACCTTTATGGGAAGTTATTTAACATAGAGTAGATTTCCACCGCCTTCATCTCTGAAAGAACTGGAGGCTTTCCTTCTTGAAGAATGGTCCAATATCCCACTAGAAACAGTTTGAAACTTGTATAACAGCATTCCAAGAAGGACTGAAGCTGTTCTGAAGGCAAAGGGCAGCCCAACTCCTTATGAGTTAATAAATATTCATATATTATTATCCATTATTTTGTCTACCCCCCTCTGTTGTCATGTATTTTCTGTACCTTCAATATACTAAAGGTACAGTTCTATGTATACATATACCCATATGTACAGGTCATTGCCAAAATAAAGGAAACACTTGAGTAAATGAGGGTACAAAGTATATTGAAAGCAGGTGCAAGTAATTAACATCCCATCATGCTTAGGGTCATGTATATAAATGTTGGGCAGGTCCAGTTGCCCATTATTTTGACTACCATGGCAAGAAGAAGAGATCTCAGTGGCTTTGAAAGAGAGGTGATTGTTGGGGCACGTTTGGCAGGAGCTTCAGTGACAAAGACTGCTCAATTTGCTGATGTTTCATGAGGAACCGTGGCTAAGGTGATGTTGGTATGGAAGTCTGAGGGAAACACATTTATGAACTAGGGGCAACTGTAGTCGAAAGGTCATACTCCTCTACCGTGAAGTCTGTGCATTAGTTTGAGATTCAAGGCAAAACAGAAGAGAATCATTTGACTGCAAATATCAATCTAGGGTGTGAGCAGACAATTTCATCAAGAACAGTCCAAGAATTTCACAGAAAGTGATAACTATGGTCGGGCTGCAATGCATAAAACCCTTATTACACCTAAAAATGCATGTTTGATGGGAGTAGTCTCTTCCAGGATGGCAATGCCCCCATACACAGGGCACGAGTGGTCACTGAATGGTTTGATGACAATGAAAACTAAGTAAAACATGCCGTCTCAGTCACCAGATCTCAACCCAATTGAATACTTACGGGAGATTCTGGAGCGGTGCCTGAGGCAGTGTTTTCCACCACCATAAAAAAAACACCAAATGATGGAACTCGTGGAAGAATGGTGTTGCATCCCCCTCATAGTTTCAGACACAGAACAGAATCTATGCCAAGACGCACTGAAGCTGTCCTGGGTGGCTAGTTGTGACATTTTATGTTGGTGTTTCCTTTATTTTGGCAGCATTCCAAGAAGGATTGAAGCTTTTCTGAAGGCAAGGGGTGGCCCACCTCCTTATTAGTTCATAAGTAGTCATATTGTTTGGTGCTTCCATTATTTTGTCTACCCCCTGTGTGTGTGTGTGTGTGTGTGTGTGTGTGTGTGTGTGTGTATGTATATATATAATATATATATAATATATTTGTCTCTGGATCCTGTGAATAAAAGGAGCTTTCCACCTTGCAAAAGTTGTACAGTTTCTTCCGCTGCGCTCCCGTCCTGGATGAACATACTACATAAATAAGTAGCGCCCAACAATGACACCATCGGATGCTTTTTAGATCAAGATGAATCTCCTTTTGCTGGTAGCCTGACATGGGTGATTTTTTTTTGGCTTGTTGAATTCATCAGGGTATTGGGAGACCTAAAATAATGACGCCTGCTTTCATTTCTCCCAGGGGAGGGGAACCATGTGATTTTAAAAGACTCCGCACACAAGATTCAGTAACCAAAAAAAACATACTGTATTTTATAAAATGTACAAAAGCTATATACATACCCAGCACAATGAGGGTGCCTGGCAGTAGGTACAAAAGACAGCTTTAATTCCAACAAACAAAAAACCAAAAGAGTCCGTATCGTTAGTCTGTCATCGAAAGATTCCTCTGGTTGCCATCTTTTGAAGGGCAGAATAATGTTTTTAAGCGTTCTTAGTTCACTCACTCACTCACTCACTCGTGTAGTTGGCCTTTAATCACCATGGAGTGCGCATTGAATACTTGCATATTCCTTTGAAAAAGATCTGTGTGGGGCACACAAGGGCTTTGCAGTGGACGCAGTTCCTGCTTGAGTTGCTGGACCAGCGCTGAGATATGTCCGTGTTCTTTTCAATCACACAACTTTGTGACAGGCCGACATCTTCTGTTTCTCCGTCTCACTGCAGTGCATTGCAGCGGAGCACAGTAGTGTGTCACGACATCTCCTCATGCCCTGGTTAACAAGTTGCGTACAAGCAGCTTCCAAAGAAATTTAACCCACTGTGATAAGGTAATTAACATACTTTACAGCACACACCATGTATATCGTTAAACAGGAAGTTAATAAAGATTGAAAAGTTTTCTAAATATCCGTATGCCTGCCTTTTTTTTTTTTTCTTTGTTCTTTTACCTGGGTTCGTTTTATGTTACATGTCTGCTTGAAGTGTTCGTATGCTTACGTTGTTGTTTCAGTATCACAAGGCACTTGGTAAACTTGGTTCAGTACACTTCCTCTAAAGGGCAATGCCAGACATTGAGCAGTGGCTTGTCATTTATACCCTGGTCTAACTGTTTCGCTGTAAGTATGGCTTATTTGAACAGAAAAGAAAACTGCCAACTTTGTCTCTCGCCTAATAATATTTTACACAATAATACACACATTGTTGGAAACGAGTAGAAAATACACAAGTGTTTCAACATGTAGCCTCTGGCCAATTTCCCCTGAATTGACTCAGTCCCTATAATCCTGGTTGAGGTCAGTGTTTATTTTTCTGCTTTAAAAAGACACACATGTTCTTCCTCATTGGACACATTTAGGCGTAGAATTAAACGGCCGAATGCTTGCGACCGCTCTGTAACCGGGGGCGAGGCACACCCTAAACGGTCCAAGGGGAGAGATGAAGAGCACACGCAAACACGGACACCTCGTTTATCGTCCTTCCGCCCGCTCTCGCCCCTTTGATCAGTGGAACCCACACTCCCTAAGGCCAATGCCACACGAAGCAATTTCCGCAACAAAAACAATTGCAGTATGCAGAGGGTGCGCAATGCGGATCGCGTGCAATCGTACGCAGTTCAAATCCAGTTTAAATCATGACATTTGTTTAATCATTTCCAATCCATTTGAGACGCCGTGCCTTTAAATTTTATCCGACGTATGTAATGTTCCACACTTACAAGTTATCATGCGTGTATTACTGTGAAAATGATGGCCGCCACAGCAGCTGCGTCTAGCCGTCGTTTGGCTGGCTCACAAAAATGTTGACCGCTAATATAAACGCAGGCAGAAGTGCTTATGCTTTGCTAGATCTGACACAAACTGGTGATGGAAAAAAAGTGATTGAGGTTTCTCAACACTGTACCATTTAGATAGAAGTGAGTCACATGCCATGCCACAATGTCATGGAATATAACTGGTGTGGGCTATGTGCGATGGCATGCAAGTGTGCTTCTGATAACCTGCGCCAAAAGTGTGCTTCTGATAACCTGCGCCAAACGTCACAGAAAGGCAGTCTACAGTAAGGATGGATTTGGTTACAAGAGATCCAAGTTGCGTGGAAATTGCTTCGCGTAAAAAACACAAGCTTAAGACATCATGTTGAGAAACCTGCTCTCCTCGGCCAGAGCGGTCAGCATGGAGCTCATGTCCCCGATGGCCATGTTGCCGACCCCGGCCGGCACCGGCGGCAGCAGAGTCACTGAGTTGCGGGGCGTGGTGAGCCGGGAGGAGTTCTGGGACAGACTCTGGAGGACGCTGGGGCTGAGGGTCCCGGACATGAGGCTGGAGTGGTCCCCGTCGTCCAGCATGGCGTCGAAGTCGATCTGAGCGTGCTCCAGCCCCTGGGAGGAGGAGTCCACCGTGCTGGAGACTTGCTCCACCCCCGGGGACGCCATGGCGACTGCCGCCGCCGCCCATGACAGCGCCCCCTCGGCGGGACACTGCTGCGCGCTGGCGTGGGCCGTCCCGGCGCTGTGGGGCGCCAGCGGCTCAAAGGTGCCGTTGGGCTCCAGCGTGTGAATCTGCCCCGTGTAGAACATGGTGTCGTCTTCCCCGCTGGCGTCGGCACGGAGACGGCCCGAGCCGCTGGGCCGCTTGGGGCTGGCTTCCGAGGTGCTGTAGCCGGGGCTGAAGCTGGACTGGGGATAGCCGGCGGGGTGCATTGGCGCCGAATGCTGCCTGATCAGGACTTTGGGCTCTGCAGGCGGCCTTGGCTGTATTAGTCCTTGGTACCCATTTTGGACGGACCGCTGGGACGGCATAGCTTGCCCTTGTTGGTTGGGGTTCATCTGGGAGTAGCTTTCGTGATTTGCCCCAAAAGAGAGGTGGCTTTGATCCCCCCCTGCCTGGGCCTGAGTCCTGGACCTGTAGTTCTGAATCTCTGGTGCCTGAATCGTCCCCCTGCTGTTTGGAGCCAACGCCCCAGGGGACCCCTGAGCCATGCTGGCGCAAGATGGCCGCAGGTTGGCGCTGTTCTGGTTGTAGCCCTGCTGCTGCTGCAGGCCCATTGGGTCGCCGGGGTTCTGGCAGGGGTTCCCCGACTGCTGCCTCTGCTGCTGGGCGCAGCTCATCCTCTGGGGCACCAGGCCAGAGCTTCGCTGCATGTAGTTCGCTGCGTGAGCCGCGTGCGCCAGGTTCTGACTCATCTGCGCCACCTGCTGGTTGGAGCCGACGCCCTGGAACGGGCCAAAGTTCTGCTTCTGCTGGACCACGGCCAGGTTTCCCCGGGCGAACGGCTGCTTGGCTTGGGTCTGCGCGGCCTCCACCGACCCCGAGCTGACCTCGTTCCACTGGACCGGCATGCTGCTCCTGCTGAGGCCGGGCGAGCCGGGGAAGTGTTGCCGGGCGGCCGGGCTCACCTGGCAGGCCGGGAGAGGGGCGATGTTGGCGTCCACCATGGCCATTCTCCGCTGGCCGTAAAATGTCGGCTGCTGGGCGGCCTGGAAGCTCTGCGATTGGTACCCGGACATGCCAGGGTCCTGGACGGGCCCTCCGTTCTGAGCCCGTATGTACTGCACCACGTCGTCCGGCAGCACGAAGTCCTCCTCGCCGCCGGGGCCCTCCGTGTCGCCCGCCATGGTCTCCATGGCGACGTTCTCGGAGATGCTGGGCGGCCGCGGGGCGTAGGGATGGCGGTGCAGGCTGCCGTCGGAGCGGGTGTAGCCCTGCGGGGCCAGGGCGCGCCGCTCGAAGGGCCCGAGGCCCGGCGGGGGGCCAGGCTGGGCGGGGTTCACGCTGCTCATGCTGCTGAAGCGCTGGACCCGCGGGAGCGAGGGGAGATCGGGGGCGAGCCGGCGGACCGGGTCGCTGGCTCGCCGCGGGACGTTGGCGGGGACCTCGTGGGGCATGAGCCCGGGGCCGGCGTAGCCCGTGTCGCTGCAGCGGCGGGGCACGTTGGCGCCGTTAAAGGGGCGGGCGGGGTAGTCCCGAAGAAGGCCATGCGTGTCCCGAGGCTCATGCGGTCCATGTTGGGCAGGGGCGTGGGCGGGGCGCCCCCGGTGGCCGCGGCGTATTTGGCTTTGAGGCGGTAGTGCTGGGCCGGGGTGAGGCTGAGGAGGCCGGGCGGCCCCCCCCACCGCCGCCGCACTGGCTGGCCTCGCTGGAGCGGCGCGACAGGTCGGTGGAGATGGGGTCATAGGAGTCGGCCGAGCTGATGTTGTTGTGCCGGCCGCCGAACTGCGAGGCCTCGCTGGAGCGCCGGCTGGAGTAGCAGGGCGAGATGCCGGAGGACCTGCGGCTGAGCGTGTAGGCGGAGCTGCCGGTGCTGCCGGTGCTGTCCCGGCGCCCGGTGTTGAGCTGGTTCAGCTGGTTGAGCATGGTCACCTCGGTGGAGGTCAGCTCGCCGATGCGAGGGCCGGGGAACAGTGCGGTGGGGCCACCAAAACCTGAACTCTCCAGTAAGGAACCTGGCGGCACAGAGAGATTAGACTTACAGAGTGCTGCCAGCTATTCCCCTTTATACTGAAAATGTATGCATTCACAACTGTAAGTCGCTTTGGATAAAAGCGTCTGCTAAATGGCGTATATATTATATGTAAATGTAAATGTAAACACACCGTACACCCCCTCTATGTAGAGGTCAAATTTTGATTTAATTCCTACAGTCAAGCTATTGGCTAAACCTTCATTGGTTTCTGGTGGTCCTTTTTATGCTGTTCTTTGAAGAACACTGGGGCCACATATACTGAAAATGTATGCATTCACTACTGTAAGTCGCTTTGGATAAAAGCGTCTGCTAAATGGCATATATTAAGAAAAGGAAAAGCTCCAATTGGCTCTGCGTGTGATTGGCTCACCTGTGGCTGGTTTGGGGGGCAGCGTGGCGTGTCGGCGCCTGCGCTCACCTGTGGCTGGTATGGGGGGCAGCGTGGCGTTCCTGGCCTGAGGCGCCTGGTTGGCCCAGGAGCAGGAGTCCCGCACCGTCTTCAGCTTCTCCCGCTTGAGGTGCTCCACCCTGAAGGGGGCGCTCACGCTCTTGTGCAGCTGCAGCCCGACGGCCGGCGCGGTCCCCCCGGGCCCCGAGGAGACGGTGGAGTCGACCACGGGCGCGTCGTCCAGCGCGGTCAGGTCTCCCAGGCTGCCCCCGCTGTGCACGGTCATCTCTACTCCACTGTCATTGTTGGCTGCGCTGCCGAGCGGTGACGGCTCGCTGCTGCACGAGGACTGACCCCCAGGGCTGGACTGATACATCTGGGGAGGAAGGGGGGGGGACAAGGCATGGGGTCAGACTGGTGCCTGTGTGGGCCAGGAGCCAAAGGGAAATGGACTGACTGACCATGATACGGTCTTTTTTTTTGGACACACCCTGTGCCAGCCAGAAGAGGATAGCCCCCCCTCCCTTTAGTCTGGTTACTCCCAAGGTTTCTCTCTATCGCTGTGACTGTCCACTGTCGCCTTAGGCTTGCTTTTGTTTTTTTTTAACCCTTTGTTAAGTGTTTTGTGAAAAGCGCTAGACAAAGACATAAAAAAGGAGAGACATATCCATACAACACCGCTTGGATATACAGCACGGGTTCCAAGACTGTCTTCTGGTTAGAGGTATGATTGTAGCCTAAATCACGTCATGTCTCATGTCAAAAAAAGTTTCTAAGTACATACAGAATATACAGTCTGGTATTTATGGCTAGAGAAGAAACACAAGAAGAATGATGTTTCTCCTCATTCTTTCTCTTAAACATCCTTTTTTTTTTTCAATTATCCCTCTTTTCCAATCTGGATTCCTGCTCGCAAATGTAAGCCCGCCCCATCGCTACAGCCACCTCCGTAAATTAGGGAGGGGAGCGCAGAGTGGCGCGCGCGGTCCTCCCGAGCCCACAGCCGTCAATTCTTTTCAATCTGCAGACCACCTGAGATGTGCGCCCCTTGCTAAAGCAGGCTCTGGCATTCACGGTCTCCCTGGGAACCACGCGCTCTCATATCAACACTTGCAATGCGTCTTTTTTCACCAGGCCTGCTGCTTTCCCTTCTCCTCGACTAAATCGATTCAAAATCACTCCGGAGGACGTGAAAGCGACTGTTTAACATATTTTGGTGTAGATCCTGTAACGTGTAAGTGTTCAAAATGGCTGGCATCCTCACCCCAAACTTTAACCGAAAAGCAAACGTTGATCACAGTGTGTGATCTCTGGCACTATTTGTTCGGCATGCACGAAAAAAACAGTCCCGGGCTTTGAATATTAATTCAGTAATGGCTTTTATCATTGTGTGGAGCAGATCCACTGTCAGATCTTTCAGCCACAGTGGAGTGGAGCTGACTGTGGTGTGGGATAGGGGGAGGGGAGGCTCTGGGGACACTGGGTTGGTATGTGATGTTCAGCATGAAAGCTCATGCAAGACACACAAATGAATCCCAGGTGCAAGAGATTTACAGCCGTGTGTATGATATTTCAGCAGTTTTTTTAAAT
The DNA here is from genome assembly GCA_029706075.1 of Aldrovandia affinis. NCBI lineage: Eukaryota > Metazoa > Chordata > Actinopteri > Notacanthiformes > Halosauridae > Aldrovandia > Aldrovandia affinis. The sequence goes on along the minus strand of JAINUG010000195.1, from coordinate 981,512 downwards.
GGCTATAAAACCAAGCACTTGTTTTGCATCAAATACAATACAGAATTAATTGGAAAAAAAACCCTGATGTTTTAAATGAGAAGTTAAAGGTCAAAAGCCAGAAAATACAAGAAATTAAAATATCAAAACCTTAAATTTCACATATGCACAAGTAACAAAGGTTGTTTGAGAGAAGGGTTGAATCCTAAGCAACCTGCCCATGTCCAGTGGTGAGTAGCCTTGTTGTTTGAAATGTTGTAGACCAACATGTCTATAATGCTGTAGCAGCTGTCAAAGCTGTGTGCAGGAAAACCTTGTTACATTATGTGAAATTAAAGTCTTTTTTAAACATTTTTTTACCCAATTTGGTTGCCAATCATAACCTCTATTTATCTCAATTCCCCTCCCCCACGAGTCCGCCCCCGTCCGGGTCGAGACACTATTTCCGGGCCGATTATATCCGCCTTTACCTTCTCAGACGGAAATCTACCACTGCTCGCTGCCTCCCCTGCTCCCCGGAGGACGGACAGCCTCACCCTCCCCCTATTTTTAGGCTTTTGATTAAAACCTTTTAGGCTTTATTATTTTGGAGATTTAACAACCAGTCAAAACATTAGTTTTGGAGCTTTACCAACTGTGCAGCTAGCTAGTTTATAGAACATTTTGTTTGTGTTTAGTAACCATTGTAGGTTGAGCTGAGAGAGTTGTGGACGGTTTGCTGACAGGCCGTAGCCAGGTGTTAAACTGACTAGCTATGGACGAAACTGCCAGCTGACGGTGCATGCAATTCCCAACCAGCCTTTGAAATGCAGTTTAGTGACAGGAATGTCCATCTTTTGCTAGCTAGCATGCTTGCTATATGTTTTGAATTCTTCTGCCTTGTTTGTGCTTCTGCTGACAATGATATAGAACGTTAGCTCCATATTTTGCCGTGATGTCTGTTATCTAGCTAGCTTCGTCTCAGGATAGATTTACAAATTCAGATGTGACTCCTGACTCGTACAGATTGCTACTACTCGCCAGTCAGATGCCCCAGGCTTGTCCTGGCTAGCTAGTTTTCCCATCAGCCAGATGTGATCACCGTCTAGTGGATGCTCCATTTCGCTCTAGCATAGCTAGCGAACAGAAAAGACTGTTTCAGCTATGAAATCAATAGCTACTTATGTAGCTAGCTACGTACATATATGCATGAAAATGCCTGCCATTAGGTAGCTATGAGAAAATACTGGTGCAGTAGCTAGCCAGCTAAGTCAGTACAACCAGCAGGTAACGTTATGCATGATAATGCCCGACAGAGGTAGCTAGTAGCTAGCCAACTATTTTAATGATTAGCCTCGATCAATTCAAGACATGTTCAAGAGCAGCATAATCGGGTCAGCTAGCACCATCGTTACTTTTTTTCATTCAATAATGACATTTTGTCTTGGCCAGCGTTATATGGGAGGTTTTAGAAACTACTAGAAAGTATTAGCGCAGATAATTCTAGCTTGTTGTCTGTCCGTCCCCTTCAGGTCAACCATAGTAGTTGCTGGTTGCATAACGACAACTGCTCTTGATGGTGTTGTGTGATAGTGGGTTATAAAGTTTGCTAGCATTGTCAAAATGCTAACTTTTGGTAGCTCACCATTCAAAGTCAATCGGTGTTTGCATCCGGAAAATAATGATTTTATTAAAAAGGAAAACACCTACAAAGTTGAGTCACCCTAGTAGGATGATGTAGGACATCTGTACCAACATTTGTGTGCAGTGCAACATATTTTTTTGTCAGTGTTGTTGATATTTAGGTAGCCTTGACAAAATAATTGTCTTGCAAGCTTTTGCTAAATTTACCGGGATTTGGTTCAAGAAAGCAGCTAAACGGATCAGTTTGAGAGTCTAGGAATATATTGTACAGGGCTATCCGAGGAGATGTACCAAATTTCAGCCAAAAAGGTGATGTAAAATAATAACAGTCATAAAATAAAATAATGACAGTAGATTTTTGTGATTTTGAATGGGAGCCATTCTCAAATGGCAAAACCCTAATAATACTAATTGTATAATTATCAGTTGGCCTTATTCACAGGGTTAAAGTATTGAATGACACAATAATAGGTATTGCATAGTCTTGCATTTACCATCAAAATAATCCATAACTTGTCACAGTTCTATTTAAAATATGATTAGCTCAATTTCAACGTATTAATGTTTAGTTAATAACTCCCCAAATACTGTATGTAATCTAATTAAAAACACTGTTTCATTCATGTTTTTAAATGAATTATGAGAGGAACAGGAATTTCATCCTGTGTGAAAGAATGAGAGGAAGTCTGAAGTGTAACTGTGCTCACCTCAGCAACGTCTGTCCATAAGGAAAGTGTTAAGGAAGAGAAAGAGAGACATTCAAGCAGCAAGCAAGGAAGCATGTCTTATAAGTCGAAGAAAGATCACTGGGGTTAACAAGCAGAATATAACATGCTAGTGTTAGTACAGACAAGTGGACAAGGGACATACACACAAACACATATGTATTAACTATTGTTCATTTGCTGCTGAAGACATTTAAAATTATTATTGGGGAAAATTGCCAGTTTTATACAATAATGATGTTACTTTTTGCTTAGTATTATTTTTTTACAATTCTGAATCGATCGAAATATTGTATCTCTGTTTGACAGATATGTTCCTGTACGAGAACCATTTGCATGTCCCATTGCGACTACACACAAACACACAGATGTAGCCCCCAAAGTCTCACCACAGAGTTCTCCGTCTTTATGGATTTGACCTGCAGACAGTCCTCCATGCCTCTGGTGGTGCTGTTGGCCTCCAGCCTGTCCTCGGAGCCCCTGCTGCCCTGCTTGGCGCTGGCCTCGTTCTCTCCGTTCTCCTTTGGGGGCTGGGTCCTGGGGGGCCCGTCATTGCGCTGCTTCTTTGTGACGTGGGCCTCCGGGCCGTGGACGGTCTTCACGTGCTTCCTGAGAGAGCTGGGGTCTGTGTAGCGCTTCGTGCACCCGGGGATCTTACAAACATAGGGCTTCTGCAAGAGACGAAACACTACGGCGTTTTTGTGCTGGCTCACAAGAGATAAACATTCAAATATATGACTTTGAATTAAAGTTTCACTTTCCCCCCTACTTATTCAGATTAGCCGTGACTTCTTGCAGTTGTAAATATGCAATTAGAAATATAAATTGTCTTAGGGAACCGATGACATGCTGATTTTGGTTACAGTAAGCGTCCGTGATTCATGGCCCCGCGCTGTAATAAAGTTAGAGTTACTGCTCGATCCGCTGAATTTTACGATCCTACGCTCTCCCTTTGTCTGCTGATGGATAGTCAGAGGCTTGAAGTGGTTCCAGGTTTAATTATATATTCATGATCTGCAGGTGGTCCAGCTCCGCGGGGGGATGAGCTTGATTCGCACTAATGCATTGTGGGCCGTCGTGCTCTCGTTAGTGTTAGCGCCTCATTATTTACACGCACTCAGCCCTCGTTAATGGGACAGGGGTGAAGCTCTGAGAGCAATAGACCACTGACAAAAAAAACGAAACAAAAAATAATGGCGTGGATCTAATTTCTGCATTCAACTTCTTAGGGGGTCTTAGGTCTTAGGGGGTCGTCCACAGAGGCAAAAAAAATAAAACAACACAAAATGGTTACCCTAAAACTGCAGTATAAGTGCCTTCAGGACAACACAAGTTTAGTTTCAGTCTGTCAGTGGCCTTTGGCCTCTTAGGCTAATTTAGGTTCATTATCATCTCCTTATCTGCAGCAGCTCCATAGGTGGAGAGACCCGTGTCTTTGAACCCCTGTTGTGTGGAACCCTGTGGTTTTACTGGGAGGGCCGGTGGCGTGGCAGGTAGGCAGCGAGAGAGGCTGTGGCAGGCGGGTACCTCGTTGGAGTGGGTGCGGTTCTGGTGCTTGGCCCGGTCCGAGGCGTTGGAGAAGGCCTTGTTGCAGCCCTCGTGCTCGCAGACGTAGGGCTTCTCGCCCGTGTGGGACCTCAGGTGGGTCTTGAGGTTTTCTAGGCGGGAGTAGGCCTTGGCGCAGCCCTCGAACTGCAAGCGGGAGAGACGTCAAGACATGCCAATATCACACGCTGCTCTCTCCCATGATCCCAGCCACTGTTGCCTACACTTTTCACTTTTCCATGTTATTCTCAATGCAATGCTTTCGTTTTTCCTTACATTATTATTTGCCATTTGATATTCCTTTAAAACTGGCTGATGCAGAGCCTTTCCACAGGCTAATTGGTAGCAAGTGTGCAAGGGCAGCAAATTAGATTAGCTCAAAAAATCTGATAAAAAAGCAAAGATCTATCTTAAATAAAAAAAAATAAAAATATTATATCTGAAAGAGGTTATGTGTCTGATTGCATCCATAAGGGACATACAAGCTATAGGTCTTAATAAGGACACCATGGACCTCTTTCTCTGACTTTAATTGCATGCCCCCCTTCCTGTCAATCACCTTTGAGAAGTCTGCTCAGAAGTAATTTTTAATAGAACCATAAGGCCTAATAAATTAGCTTTGAAGCTGAAGAACCACAGTACTGTTTCCTCAGCGACAGTAACTCTCTGGTGTGTGCAACAGATCTATCAGTGAGCGAAACCCAAACTGTAGAAAGTCAAATCACCGTGGTTCAGAGAAAATGTAATGCATATGTGTACGGGGCACAATCAGACAGCTAATATGATATGAGAAAGTTTTGAAAGAAACAATGATTGTATCGTCCCCTCTATCATTTTGCTGTTCATCCTGTAGAACAGTGGTTCTCAACCTCGGTCCTGGAGTCCGCTGCTATTCGTTACAAACCCTAACTGCAATTCCTGAAGCATAACAATCTGTTAATTGCTTTTAATTAGACACTTTTAATGTCTAATGAGGTATGATTTAATGTTACCCTCTTAATGCCACATTATGTCAGAAACGGATCATGTTACAAAATAATTAATATTCTATATTAATTTAAGGACTTTTAAGTGGCAAGTTCTCAGACAACTGTTTGCAAGGTGTGGTAGTAGAATATTCCTTTTGAAAGAGGCCACATTTTTGATGTATTTATTTATAGACTTCCACAGCAGAAATCCACAGTGAAGTCCTAAATGGTGAAAACGTGGACAATGAAGAGTTCAAAGACAAAGCAAATGGTAATAAACCAAACCTGAATTGTGTTAAAAATCTGTTTCAGCACAAATTTATGGAACCGAATTAATTTTTGAACAACCCAAATTAATCAAGTGATTGTCTGGGACAGTACCCAGCGTGGGGGTTCTGCAGGACCGTGGTTCAGAACCAACACTGCAGAAGATCTCAGTTATGATGGTGCTGTTGTGTTATGGTGATTGTGTGATGGGATTGTGGATATTTATTGAATGATTGCCATAGTAATATTTTGCGAATACCTTTCACTGGGACCCCCAAAGCAACAGTGTGCATAGTGTGTGTCTGTTTTCGTGTGTGCGTGTGTCCGTGCGTGCGTGCTTTGTTTATGTGTGTGCATGTTTCTGTGGAGTTTTTTTTCCATTTGCACATTGTTATTTGGTGTGCATGTGAGGTGTGACACACTCTCCACACTTAACGTGTTTAGGACCAGGACTTGGTGTGTGTGTATGTCTGTGCATGTGCTGTGTGTGTGTGTGTGTGTGTGTGTGTGTGTGTGTGTGTGTGTCGTGCATTTTGTATGTGAGTGTGTTTGCATTTGTATTTGTATGTGTATGTGTGCGTGCATTAGTGTGTAGGTGCGTGTATGTGTGCATTTGTGTGTGTGTGTGTATATGTTTGTGTATATGTGTGTGTGTGTGTGTATGTATGTATGTGTGTGTGTTTGTGTGTATATGTGTGTATGTGTGTGTGTGCTCTGTGCCTGCTGAGACACACTCCCCTCCCGGCGTGTTTAGCGCTGAGTGCGCTCGGCGGAGCGGGGCAATGGACGGCGATCAGTCACTCACCGTGCACTTGTGTGGCTTCTCCCCCGTGTGACGGCGCATGTGCACCACCAGCATGTACTGGGCCTTAAAGGGCTTCTGCTCCCGGGAGCACTCCTCCCAGCGGCACACAAACTCCTTCTTCTCCCCGTGAATGTGGTCGTTATTGATGTGCTGCATGGGGGGACACAGACAACAAGCGGGAGAGGGAGTCAGTGTCCAGGTCTCTCAGTCTCAACAGCCACTGGGAGAGGAAAACAACACTCTCACCTCCCCACATTCTCTTTATAGTCAGACATTCTTCTTCTCGCACACGTCTCCAAGGATGTCTTCGATTTACCTCTCCCCCTCCCCCCCAGTAACAGCCAGTGTGTTTAATCTCTGATTCGGCACGCTGTTTTCTCCCTGGTGATCTGCCGCGGAGCAGAGCGATCGGAGCACGCGAGGGGAGAGCGGAGTCCTCAGCGACTCCCGGCTAATAAGGGCTTGTGCAAACAGCCTCCTAATTTCGGCTTCTGACAGAGGAGCCATTAATCTGAGACGTGAAAAGTAAGGCCATCAATCAGAGTTGCGGGCGTGTTTCCATTTGTCACACTTAAATAAAAGGATGTGGCCCGCGCTGTTTTCTCAGCGTGCACATCAAGAGGTGGAGGCCTGTCTGCTTTCATACGGCGCTCAATTAAGTACCTGTGCCGTCATGAAAGGGATTCTGTGATGTGCGGTCTGAAAACCCCTCAGACCTCCGTTCAATTGTCTGCCAAATACCTCGCGCTCCGTTCTGTCTGCTGGAACACGAACTGCTGATTTCTTTCTCTCTCTCGACGCGATGGCTTTGTTCGTTTCAAACGGACCATTATGTGAGACGGCAGGAATAAAGAGAAGTAAATATTTTAAAGTCTCCCTATCTCTCTGATTGATGCAATTTACCATTGGACACAAAACTGGTTAAAGGTAATTTGGTACATTTTTTCTTTTTCTTTTTCTTTTTCCCTTCCCTCAGACCTGAAAGCTCGGCGTCATTAGAGCTGCTGTGTTTGGGCTTGCACGGGCCAGCTCAGCGCTAAAGAGCCACAGGATTACCCATACCCGACAATCTGCTGTGATCCCTTAATTAGCCCCCTCCCGAAAATCCCATGAATGGCCAAAAGGGCCCAGGGAGGCGTCGGGCTCAGACCCCCTGATTACAAGAGCGCTCGGGTTTCACCTCCGCGGCTGAGCATCCCGCCACGTGAGCCCCGGCGCCCGCCGGACAGCGCCCGCGGTCACAGCCCACATCTGCGGTCAGTCCGTCTGACCGGGCCAGAGCCGCCCGCGCGCGATCGGGGGGCTTCCACACCGCTCGCTCGCTCAGTCAGTCAGTCGGTTGGTCTGTGTAATTCTTTCTTTCTTTTTACATTTTTTGAAACGTGACTTTGATTTGGAAGCTTGTGGGTGGGTGGGGGGTGTGGGGGTGGAAACACACTCCCCATTTTCAAACACGTAGTCCTCCATAGCAACCTAAGACCATAATTAACTGTTGTTGGGAAGAGGGATCACTTGTACAAATAAACACAGCCCTGCGCCACTGTGTGTGGGGGGGGGGGTTGGTTGTGCAGTGGGAACCCAAAACCCCGGCCGAGCAGAGAGGGGAGAGCAGAGAGAGAGCGCGAGCGGTTTGGCGCAGGCCGAAAGCCTGGGCTCGCAGTGTGACAGTGCTGCTCCAGTCACCGAGAGCTCGTTAGCACCCCCCCTCTCTGCTTCACTGAAGCACTGGAATGCAGCAGAAGAGCTGGCCCTCAAAACTGAGACTCCGCAAGCTGAGTGAATCTGCCCCCCCCCCACCCCAACCGGACCCCAGGGTAGAAAAAACCGCCTCTGTCTTCTCAGGTACCAGACATCAAAAACAACACATAAAAAAAAGCCCACAGAATTTCATTAATTGCTTCCAAACGTTTTTCCACTGCCTCCTCCTAAAGGTTATTTCATCAGGCGATGCTGCACTGTTCTGTGGTTTCTGTTTTTTAAGTGCACTCACAAGAACAGTTCACAGTCCCCAAATAAAATCTTTTCATATTCATACCGTTACATTAAAAGCAATCACAATATATATTTTTGTGTGTAAATAACTAGAAAAAAATTCACCATGAATGTTGTTATCCAAAAACAGCAAAAATGCACTCCTGTGCACTTACCTATGAGCCAGTGATCAGAGCCGAGGTGTACCTCTGGCAACAACTGGTAGCCTTGCGAATAATTAGGAGGTGCTAATGCAACGGTACCACAACGCCCTGCCTGACTTACACCCACCCTGCCCCTCACGGGACGAATATATCTGGGCTATAGGGCCCAGCCTGCGGCCTTTGCAGACTGAACCACTCTGGAGTCCTTCCATCAAGCACTTTTGATCGTGAGAACCTAACCAAATCATTTTTCTACTGGTATTACTATATGATTAGTATTTACACTAGTGACACCCTTAATAAAAAGCCATATTGTTTTGGCGCTGTGTGTGTGAATTCACATGTATGTGTGAATTAGCACACACACTGTACACCGGCCCCTGTCCTTTCATAGGGCGGCAGGGTAGTGGGATGGTTAGGGAACTGGGCTTGTAACTCAGAGGTTGCTGGTTCAATTCCCAGGTGGAACACTGCCGTTGTACCCTTGAGCAAGGTACTTAACCTGAATTGCTTCAGTAAAATATCCAGCTGTATAAATGGATTGTATGTAAAGAAATGTAAAACTGTGTAAGTCGCTCTGGATAAGAGCGTCTGCTAAATGCCTAAAATGTAAATGTCTTTCTCGAGGTTTCTCTGAGCGTTACGGTAAAGTCCTGTGAGGGTGTGTGTGTGTGTGTGTGTGTGCTCCTCCCAGTGGTGGAGCACACCCCACATCAGCTAGGCGCTAAACTCTAATCCTCTTAAGCGCGTTGGAGAAGAGACGGAGATGGACGGGAAAAATCTGGGATGGAGTCTAGTTTGGACTTGCCCAGAGAGGGGGGGACAGGAGCAGGATGGGGCTGATGGGCTTCTCCCATGAGCACTCCTACCCGCCCGCCCAGCCCCCCACTCCCCTCTCTCTCTCTCTCTCTCTCTGCTCTCTCTCTCTCTCTCTCTTTCTCTCTCTCTCTCTCTCTCTCTCTCTCTCTCTCTCTCTCTCTCCCTCTCTCTCTCTCTCTCTCTCTCTCTCTCTCTCTCTCTCTCCCTCTCTCTCTCTCTCTCTCTCTCTCTCTCTCTCTCTCTCTCTCTCTCTCTCTCTCTCTCTCTCTCTCTCTCTCTCTCTCTCTCTCTCTCTCTCTCTCTCTCTCTCTCTCTCTCTCTCTCTCTCTCTCTCTCTCTCTCTCTCAGGAGGTCACCTCCAGCCCGCTGACTCAACCCCTGACTAACGCAACTGACGGATACACGGGGGCAGAGTGGGGGGTTTGGGAAGGGGGAGGGTTTGTCGTTAATCACGCACACTGCTCTGGAGGAAAGAAAAACCTTTTTTTAAATCATATAGGTGCCAGGAGGAATTTAGGGCGCCTTGCATGACGATGGATTTACACCCGGGCCTCTGGAGGTCAAGGGTCACGTTGCTCGTAGACACAGAGGTCGGGGTGGGGGGAGGGGGGGGGTTGGTATGGCTTCTTCTCGCACAGCTGCGCTGCCAGGGTTCTTGTCTTACAGCAAGTATCAACAGGAGCATCAGCGACAGGAAGATATCGGTTACTCCTCCCCCTGCCGCGGCCCCGTTTTATCTGCTCTGATCTTCCTCTTAAGAAACAGAAAACAAGAGGGCTGGACCGTGCGTCTCGAAACGTAAATAAGGGTGTTACATATTTGTGGTGAAAAGCTGTAATCGACCCTTTTCTTATCTGATTAAAAAAACAACTAAAAACAGCCTTGGAGCAGTATTATTAATAGAGAGGAAATAAGAAGTTTGACTTGAAGAGTTCAGCTCGGGCACCTTACAGTCGTCTGAGCCTAAACAATGTGTTCGGGTGATTTACACACAGGATTCTGAACACATCTTTGTATTGCCGCATCCTGCCTCTCTTACCCTATAACCATGTCACTATATCGCTCTCTTACCCTATCACTCTCACCGAATAACCTATCACCTCACAATATCACCCTGTCACGCTATCACCTTGTTATCTTATCATATTGTCAACCAGTCATTCATGTCACTCTGATAGCTTGTCACCCAGTCATTCCCTCACAACATCACCCTTTCACCCTTTCACCCTGTAATTCAATCACCATGTCACTCCACCCATTCCAGAACCCTCAGCATGTTGTTCAGAGCACTCTGGCCAGCACACACTGGATTTTGTACTTTGTACTTGTCAGGAAGAAGTCCAGCTGTACAGAGTGTGTTTCTGAGAGTGTATGAAAATATGAGATATGTAAGTGGCCCTGTTATCAGGGCTCTTGCTCTGGTGATGTCATGTAATGTAGTATAAATAGCTTACATGGACCAGCTGGTCCTGAGTGTCGTACTCCTTGGAGCAGCCCTCCCAGTGGCAGTTGGTCTCGTACACCACCTCAGGCTCCTGCTTGCACTCGTCTTTGTCCAGATCCTCCTTCAGGTCCAGAGTCCCACTCAGGTGATCCTGTGTGGAGACACCACAATGAGACATGTTTTACAACAAACTCAGAAGCTGTGTGTGTGTGTGTGTGAGAGAGAGAGAGAGAGAGAGTGTGTGTGTGTGTGTGTGTGTGTGTGTGTGTGTGAGAGTGTGTGCATGTATGTGTGTGTGTGTGTGTGTGTGTGAGAGAGAGTGCGTGCATGTGTGCGTGTGTGTGTGTGTGTGTGTGTGTGTGTGTGTGCTGCATATATATGTATCCGGTGCTTTTTGTTGTACAGTCATAGAGAATGAATGGTCGGCTCTAAAAGTTCAATTTATCTGGCCACGCTCAGATCACCTGAGGAACTGCTGCTTTTCTCCTTAAAACTTTAAAAGGGTAAAACCCTTTTGATGTGGGAAGGAAAATGACAGAAATTCTGTATCCTGTAGGTGCAGTTTTCTCTCCTCTCTCTCTCTCTCTCTCTCTTTTTTTACAAGCCCGCGATTAGAAGGAATTATATAGTGGGATAAAAACGTGGTGCAGGCAGAGTCTTGATAGAGCAGATAATGAAGGCTCTCTCTCTCTCTCTCTCTCTCTCTCTCGGGCCCTTTGAGAGTGAGCGGGGCTGACGGAGACCCACTCCTGAGGCGTCTGAGCCGTGGGGCTCAAGGTGCGTTGACGTGCGGCCCATCCCCCCCCTGTCCCTGTCCCCCTCCCTTCCCGTGGCTCTGCGCCCCCAACGTGCTGACTGCAGCATGTTTATCTCCGCGCGGCCCGCTGTCTTCATCAATTCTGCTGGCCCCTGGACGCCGGTGCGCACACCGTCCCCATGCATCATACCCCAAACCTGCCTCGGCATCGGGAGAGGCGCCGCAAATTTGTCAAAAGGGAGAGAGAGAGAGGGAGAGAGGGAAAGAGAGAGGGAGAAGGAGAGGGAGAAAGAGAAGGGGAAGAGGAGGGTAGGAGGAGGAGGAGAAAAAAAAATCCCCTCAGATGACAATAACGGCCAGCCGATATTTCATTAAAATGAAGTGCTCTGGCACACTTAACAGTGGCCGGGGAAGGAAGGTGAAAAAAATGAATGGATGCAAAGCTCTTATCAGCAGGAGTTTTTCTTTCAGCGGTTGGCGAAAAGGGGGTCAGGGGACTTGGTGGCTCCCCCGGGTCTCGTGTCCTGCCATTGATCAGGCAGGAGTATTTCGGGGAAAAATGATTCTTTGCGGGTAAGAGCACGGTCGGATATATATAAAAAGCTTGCTTACAGTTTTAGTGCCACTGTCTTGTGCACACAGTGGGGAGAGAGAGAGAGAGAAAAAAAAGCCCTTAATATGCCAAGAAAGTAATACAGAGCCATAGGATAGCACGGTTCAAAAGAGCAAGGTGACACAACGGGGGTGACTGATGTCCTTTTTGCTCTCTGCCGCTCTCTCTCGCCTTTCCTCAGCCGCGTTACAAATTGAGTAATTTGCTGTTGCTGATAACTTGTTGACATCTGTAATCTGTTATCATTTGTCTTGAATTGGTAAGATGTATGAAATATGTGAATAGTTTAGTTACGTAATTTCTACACACAAACTGTACATAAATCACTGACCCGTCACGGATGGCAGGTTGAACATGTGTGTTTAAAACCGAACGATAGTAGCATCCCGTGCATCCTGCATTCTGCAGCCTGCTCCCGTGTTTTATGCAATTCTGTGGGTCTATGTTCATCTTTACAAAAATAAGTTACAACTTTATATGCCTTTTAAGGAATATAAGTATGCAAAACATCACGGGATGCAAGGTCTTGATCACCTTCTGGCAGACAGGTAAACGGTGGCGCACCTGTTGGAAAACAGCTGCATCTGTGTGTTGAATTTTAAGGTTTTTACCTCCCTAGCTGAGACATCACGCTTGCACTACGGTCCATATATTTCTCCTTCTCTTATCTGCTCCATAATATCCTCAGATTGATTGTGAGCGGCTGCGTGGCCTTCTCTGGATAAGAGACCGGTCTAATAAGTCATATCGCGATAACGGCGCGCTTCGGCCTAACGATTCGCCACTTCGGACGGGCTCCGCGTCGATAAAAGGAGCGCGGCCGAGATAAACGCATCGGTATTCACCGCGCGCGCCTCTGAAAATCAATCGAGCGAGAAGCGAGAGAGAGCCCGTACATTTAGAGCATGAGGCCCCGCCCCCTTACCTGTGAGCAGGGGAGACAGGCCGTGGGCCCTCCCCCTCCGTCTTCACCTTTGACCTCTTGGTGATCATGGGGTTGACGGTGCTGCTGACGGCAGAGTCCCCACCAGCGTTCTGGGAGTGAGGAGGGGAGGGGAGGGGAGGGGAGGGGATGGGGGAGGGATGGGAGAGAAGGGAACAGTTTGGAACGGGACCAGTGTCGACGTTTGGTTTGACGCCGCTTCGTCTCGGTGCCTCGAACCCGCAGAGGGGCCCCCGTGTTGCACAGGCGACCCGCCGCAGAGACTAAACAGTTTAGGCTGCTCGTGATGAACGGTCGGGCGGGTGGCGGGGGGGGGGAATATCAAAAAATTATTACATGCAGAGCGTGACTCGTGAGTGGGGGGCACTTTGATCCTCTGATAAATTCTTAACACAACTGTGAGGGACGCTCTGTACGTCTCTCTCTGAGGGGTACGCTCTGGGAAGGGAGGGGGGCGCTAACCCACCCACCCGCTCACCCGCCCGCCCGCCCGCTCACCGCGTACAGTCTGCTGACAGTGACCATGTGTGGCATTTTTTTAAGCTTGGGAGCTGATGTTTTCAATAACACAGAGTACCATTACTGTAAACCAGGGGAAATGTGTTTCTGATCAGAGGCAGAGGGGGGTTTCAGCCTCACGTCACTGTCGCTCACTGCCTGGACTGCGCTGAAGTAGAAACAGAGATGGCGGTGTGTGTGTGGGTTGGGGGGAGCGAGTGTGTGAGCGGTTTATCCTCTACTTATGCCTGAGAAGTTTATCTTCGGCGAGGCCGTTCTTTGCGTACACTGTAATAATAAAGGCAGTGGAAGAAAACACCAGGAACCACAACAGACAGAATGCACAGTACCAGGGAAAAAGGGGGCATTTCAAAAGCTAATGGCGAAGGAAAATCCCGAACATGAAATGAAAATACGTTTACCAGGTTGCAAACACTTTGGGGGAGAATTAAACCGTGGGAAATGAGACAGCGTGTAATCCACTTTAAATGAGGATTCTGCTGAAGTATGTTTTAATCTCTCTCCTTACCCAACCCAGATGTCACTCCCAAAATGTTCCTAGTCTGACGTGCCGACAGTCTGTATGTCCCACAATGCTGTGCGGGGGCTCACCTGGTGCGATTCGACGTGGTTGTTGTGGGCGGCGGTGGGAAGGACAGAGAGGCCCATGGCGTGTGAACGAGAGGAGAAGGTGGGAGAGGGCTGGATGAGGGGCGGGGTGTGGCCGAAAGCGCTCAGTCCCCTCTGCTGGGACAGGATCTGCTGGTAGGCCATGGGGTTGATGGGGTGGGGGAATGTGAAGGAGGGACTGAGGGGGGAGACACAGGAAACACCAAAAAAAACACTTTACATCAGGAATGCACTTTCTCACAGCTGCTGTCAAAGGTGTGTGAAACTGAGCTGTTGGCTTTAGCGTCTACAAGTGACAGCACTCTTCTGGGTTTTCCAGGGAAACGTAATGTAGTGATGATTACAGTCCCTGTACAGTCAAAATGATCATTGTCCTCATTGTCCTTATTAATAAGGTAGTGAATTAATACTACTACTAATAATAATAATAATGATGTCTGTGTGATAGATGGGTATAAATTAAAAGGTATACGATACTATAGCTATGTGTCACCCTGGATAAACACCTGTAAGTAAATACTTAGGTTCTGTGTGGCTCAGTAGGTAGAGCATGGCGCTGACAGGGTTGTGGGTTCGATTTTCCATTGGGATTTTCCATTGGGACCACAAGTACTGAAAAATGTATGCATTCACTACTGTAAGTCGCTTTGGATAAAAGCATCTGATAAATGGCATATATATATATTCATTCAAAGTGGAGCATCTCTGTAATGCCTGTAGTTGCGTGAGCAGGTTGCAGCCCCTGGGGGGGGCATGGGGGTGTTTGGCGTACCTGATGCCCCCGACCGAGAGGTGTCCGTACGAGCTGCTGGCGGCCGAGCTGCTCCGGGAGTTGTTGATGTAGGCCACCAGGGAGTTGGGCGAGGTGCGGATCATGGTCTGCAGGTCGATGCTGGCGTCCGAGAGTGGCGAGATGGACAGGGCTCGCTTTCGGCTCAGCCTGGGGGTCAGCCTGGGGCTGGGGAAGCGCGACACTGCAGGGGGACACAGAGCAGGCCCTGTTACTACACACTGCCCCCTACAGGGCAGGCCCTGTTACTACACACCGACCCCTACAGAGCAGGCCCTGTTACTGCACACCGCCCCCTACAGGGCACGCCCTGTTACTACACACCGCCCCCTACAGGGCAGGCCCTGTTACTACACACCGCCCTGTTACTACACACCGCCCCCTACAGGGCAGGCCCTGTTACTACACACTGCCCCCTACAGGGCAGGCCCTGTTACAACACACCGGCCCCTACAGGGCAGGCCCTGTTACTACACACCGCCCTGTTACTACACACCGCCCCTACAGGGCAGGCCCTGTTACTACACACTGCCCCCTACAGGGCAGGCCCTGTTACAACACACCGCCCCCTACAGGGCACGCCCTGTTACTACACACCACCCTGTTACTACACACCGCCCCCTACAGGGCAGGCCCTGTTACTACACACTGCCCCCTACAGGGCAGGCCCTGTTACAACACACCGCCCCTACAGGGCAGGCCCTGTTACTGCACACCGCCCCCTACAGGGCATGCCCTGTTACTACACACGGCCCCCTACAGGGCAGGCCCTGTTACAACACACCGCCCCCTACAGAGCAGGCCCTGTTACTACACACCGCCCCCTACAGAGCAGGCCCTGTTACTACACACCGCCCCCTACAGGGCAGGCCCTGTTACAACACACCGCCCCCTACAGAGCAGGCCCTGTTCACACCCACGCCTGATAATCAGTGGTGGACACTAACGAAGTACATTTACTTTACTTTTACTTATTACTGTACTTGAGTATCCATGCTTACTTAAGTATTTCCATTTTTACTTTCACTCCCCTATATTTCAATGGCAAATGGCGTTAAATGTAGGACTTTTAAAAACTTTTATCTTATCTTTATCTTTTTTATCTGTACTTTTACTCAAGTAAAGGGTTTGTGTACTTCTTCCACCACTGCCGATAATAGACCTCATCATTTTTACCTCAGACTTTCTTTTTTTCTCACGCAGTAAAAGCAACTTAACTTTTTAACTTAACCCAGTCATTTGACTATGATCTGTTAACCCTTTGTGCTCCGTAGCCCACTCCCTGCCTCCGCTCCTCCTCCTCTCTGCTCCGACTCTCTGCCAGCGCGACCACTCTCCCTAAGAGGGTCACCCACTTAGCGGCGGCGTTATTGATGTTCGCAACTTAAGGAATCATTTCTGAAAAAGCAGAAATCTATCGAGTCACTCCGAGCCGTAGCATTGTGTCACATCCCTTCCCCGCCCCGCCAGCGAGCTATTTCTGGAGCTCGGGAGGTGCTGGCGGAACGCTCCAGCCGGGACCGCGTGATTGATGCTCACACGGACTCTCTCAGACACTCAACCCCCCTGGAAATAGCGCCGTCCTATCAATAAGTGCTCAAGATTGATTCCCAGCTAATACGGTAAACAATTTGTATGCGGGGATGACGGAACGGAAGTTGCGCCCGGCAGGAGGGATTGAGGGGGCGAGAGGGACTCGTCCTCTCCCGGGTGTTTTACGCGCCGAGAGTGCCGCGACGGCCGGACGCGTTTGGCGGAAAATAACTCCCCCAAAAAACACAACGTTCCACCTGGAAGCCATCTTGTGAAACAGCTGTCCAGTTCCTGTCTGCTTCTGTGGGTCTAATATCCTGTAATCTGGTTTTCTTTGTTTCTGCCATTGCTGCAGTCGAACAGAAACGTGTGCCCACTACAGTTCTTTCAGAGCCCAGGTGAAGTTTGGGCAATGCAAGAAACTATGTATTAGGCCCCTTTTTTATTTCTTTTTTGCACAAAATATTCCTAATTAAAAATATTTTTTGGAAGCACAATAGCAAGGATTTCTGGTTGTGCATGTTTTATACATGCGTTCAGCACAAAGGAGTCGTATTCATACGGAACTTGATCAAAATATACAATAAAATATTAAAATGAGAAGTTACCCCAAGCTGCTCACTCACTTGTTACCATCAAGAAACATTGTTTGCTTTGTTGTGACAAAGAGGCATTCACTTCACAATCCAGAGCCCTTTAATCTGCGGGATCTTTCACATGCTGTGCAGATTCAGATCTTCCGATGGATAATTAATCGCTCTCAATAATTTACAGTCATTACTGAGATAAGGATCTTACCGCGGCAGCTGTATTTCAGATTGTTAAATGGAGGCAATTTACAGAATTGATTTTAACTAAAAAGAAAGAAACGCAAAGATAGCATTTGACCCTTCATGGTGGGCCCCATAGGTTTTTTTGTTTTTCTTTTAGTTTTTTAAGCAAACAATAAGAAAATGCTTTAAATGATTCATTATTTTTTTGGAAATGTTTTCCCACTCTTCACTATTGGCTTTCGATTTTATGCACACTTTCTAGTGATCACTGTGCTCTCACGTACACTACGTACCTTTGTAAAGTATTGTGCAAGAAAGCAATGGCATCCTTAGCTAATTTATTTTTAGTAGCTTTGTTTGCCCCTGTTTTCTCCCAGTTTGGAAGGCATGGTTATATATGTAAGGCAGGCTCACCACTGCGACCCCCCTTTGTCAGCATAGAAGAGCGCAGAAAGCAGCCATAATATCTTCCTTTCACTTTTTGGAGAGTGCAGACCAGAATGCCATTTCACAACAGTGACAAAGGCGATGTACCGCCTCCTCCGAGCTGGAACTCACCAAGCTGTCAACTATAACTCCGGTGCACATAGAGCCACTCTTATACGCAGCTAGCTCCCTGGGGCGGATAGCCAATTGCCGCCCCCCTAGTGGCACTCCCAGCCAGAGCCGAACTGGCACGGCCGGTGGAATCGAACCCCGGTCACAGTGGGCAACATGAATCCTGATTGGACGCTCTTACCACTACGCCACCCGGGAGGCCCTCAAAATTATTTTGAGAAGAAGTAAATGATTTAATCATAGCTAATAGATTTTGTTTATTTGCAGACATCTGCATATTTTCCCAGAGTCCCAGAAACCTAGGGAAAGAATTAGGTTGGACTTTTTAAGAATTTATAAATCAGCCTTATATGGCCAATTCATTAAAAAAAACTTTTCCTGAGTTTTATCATTTTTCTAATGCCTACCGAATTTTTCAAGGGGGAAACTTTAAAAAATGATTCAAGCTGATACCACTGATGTGTACATTTAACATTTAACATTTTAAGCATTTAGCAGACGCTCTTATGCAGAGCGACTTACAAGATGTAGCTGTAATGCTATAGGGTGATATAAATGTGACCGTTGCTCCGAAAGGCTTTGTGCTCAATGAGGGACACGTATCGCCCTGCAGCGCGCTCTGTTTACACAACACGGCGCAAGGCGTGCAGCGCAGCTGAGAGTCAATTATAGAGCGGCCCTGCGCAAAACACATGTGGTGATGCGTCCCATGCCCAAAGTGCTGTGATTTCGCTTTTAAAAAGGGAGAGTGTTGTTAGGGAGGGAGGGAGGGAGGCTGCGTGGAGGAGTGGAGTGGAGTGGAGGGGGAGGTGTGGGGCAGTTGGCCACTGACAGGCGGTAACAGGAGGGGGCGGGGGCTGCCCAGCTGCTCCGGGTCCAACAGGTGCTGAACATTAGGCCTGGTTTTAGCAGAGCCGGAGCAAGAGTCCGGGGATGTGGTCGGGGGCTCAGCGGGGGGTTGTGGTGCAGATCGTGACCCACAGGTGCTGGCGACCGGAAGTCAGTAATGGGCCCGTCATATCTCATGCCAACTCAAGCAGGTTTACAGAAACCATCGCTCTTCCACAAGTCAAACACAAGACGGGCTGTCCGCCTGAGTCTGGCGGTTTATTGGTTAATTAGCGATCCCCCGTAGCCACCGTGATCTCCAGGGCCCATTACGTTCACACACAGCTCATAGCTCGCAGTGACCTCTTCTTCTCTTGTGTGTGTGTCAGTATTACCCCTTGATAGGTTTAAATGAACGTTCTGATGGGTTATTGAGACACAGTACACACGCGCGCTTGCCTCGTGTTTTGAGGGCTTGAGATGGCTCTGGGGGGTGACACAAACACGAAAAGATGTACAAAGATATTCATAAAAGAGTTTGGCAGAAAGAAACAAGCAGTCCCCTGGAATTTTCCAGTCCGCGAGACTATAAATACCTTTCCCCGTGTATTGTTAGGCACATGGAGAATTGGAGGGGGGGGTGGGTGGGGGTTGGGGGTGGGGGTGTAGGAGGAGAGGGGCGGTTGGGGAGGGGGGGTGGTCGGGGAGGGGGGTTTGTGTAATACAGCTAACTAGATACCGGCTGACAGTCTCCTTGAAAAAGCTGGAGTGAATTTAGC
>JAINUG010000195.1:872500-957500 GCA_029706075.1 Aldrovandia affinis | reverse complement strand
GAGAGTCCCCCGTGACATCGCTGGTGGAAAACAAAGGGCAGGAACACTTGCATTACAAGTGGCAGTGTGGTGTAATGGTTAGGGAGCTGGGCTTGTAATGTTAAGGTTGCAGGTTCAATTCCCAGGTGGGGCACTGCTGTTGTACCCTTGAGCAAGGTACTTAACCTGAATTGCTTCAGTTAATATCCAGCTGTATAAATGGATTGTAAAGAACTGTAAAACTGTAAGTCGCTCTGGATAAGAGCGTCTGCTAAATGCCTGTAATGTAATGTAATGTACTAGTTTTGCCACCCCCCCTCCAACATCCCACCCCCTCCCCCACCCATGAGGTCATGTGATGTGGCGGATTTTTCATAGCAAGTTCCGTTAAACGGACTCTGATCGATGATGCTACAACCCTGGCATTCGTCGCAATATGATCCTCGCAGAAATCCATCTCTGCTCAGACGCGCCTACCCTTTTAAGGTGACAGAGGATGTTGGGAGATGAAAGTGGCCCTCGGTTACAGTAAACACACCTCCTGCCTAACGCGCGTGAGTGCTTCCTCTGAGAGGACAATCACCTCATAAACGTCGCCCCCAGCTTGATCCGTCTTACTCCTGTTTACGAAAAGTCCCGTCGAAGACTTTAAATACCGTGTGTACCTGAGGGGCCCCTCCTCTCCTGGAAATGGAAAACACACACGTGCACAGACTTTCTGTACGTTTTTTGCCCGCCATTGATCCTCCGCCTTTTGTTGTCTTTTTAAAACCCGTGGGGTCATTCCCCTGATAACATGAGTTATTAACACGGGAAAGGAAAGTTGTTGGCACAGGACAGAACAAATGAAGAAGGAGCGTCTAAAATAACAACACTCGCGAAAGAAAACACACACACACAGGGTCAGTGCATAGAATGAAACACCAGACGAAAGCGTTCTACTCGCCGTGAAGCTGAAACAAACGTGAGGACCGATTCTCTCAAAAACCACACTGTGTAGCGCCGTGTGGCATGACCACAACCAAAACACAAGACAATCCAAGGCTCCTGGTACCCACAATCCCCTGCGGCAGCGGAGGCTATGACTCACCGTCCACGGGGCTGAGGTAGTCGGGCAGGTGGGCGGCAGCTGCGCCGGTCTGCATGAGCAGGTCACCGTACGGGTTCCGGTGACTGGCCATCAGGTGGTAGTACTCGGTGGAGTTGGCCCCCGGTGGTGGAGGGGGTAGGCCAAAGAGGCCGCGCTCCTTTAAGTGTTCGTGGGTAACTGCGGGGGAAAAGGGAGAGGAACAAAATCAGAAAATGTTGCTTATTTTTTAAAAAAAATTCTTAAAGAGGTGTGAGACATGCAAGTCAGTTGTCCCCGCAGAGAGTTTCCATTTTTGGGAGAGAGAGAGAGAGAGAGACGATTTGGAGATGTTTGATGTGTGGCTCTGGACAAAAGGAGAGGGAGAGCGGAACGGGGGTCGGAGATGGGGGCAGTTGGGTGGGGTGGGGTGGAGTGGAATGGAGTGGGAGGGGGTGGGGGTAATGGAGGCTCCACATTCCTGCATTTCCTCTGACCTGTAAAGGCCCTGAAAAACAGGCTCTCTCAAAAAGGGGGCTCAGCGCCCGCCCCGCCCCACACCCAGCGTCCACCGTGGAAGGGACCCGGAGATCCACGCCAGTAATGACGCAGCAGCGTTAACATCTGCACCCACTAAACCCCCTTTAAATGTGTCAGGAGCAATAGCAGCGAGGTATGAATCTGTTTTACACAACCCCACCGCCATTTAACAGCGGCCACAGCCTCCACCCGGCTCCCTCCTTCCCCGATGGCTCCCGTAGTAAGGTTTGGGGGGGGCGACGTCCGTACTGTTTAAGGTGAGGGGCGTAAAAAGGCGGCGGTTTTCGGGGGCCCACTGCTGGATATCCCCCCCTCCCCTTCTCCACCCCCCACCCCCGAGCCAGCCTTACGCTCATGGCGTAAGTGATCTTTCAGAAACAATTAGGCCCGGCCGTGGTAAAAGAGAACAGGCATGTGTTTGTGCTGGTTTCATGGCAGAACCAGACTTTCCCGGGATCATATGACCACTTAACTTGAGTCACTTTGTGTCGGCTCAATGAGGAACATGCCCAAGAGTACAGGGGCTAAAACCCCCAGAGCAGGCCCAGCGAAACGGGCTCGTTAGCCAAAAAATAAATCCATTGAAAGACGCTTGGGACAGGGGGATATAATGCAGAACGCCGGCCCCCTGGGCGGGGGAGGGGGCAGTGCGTGTCACGTGCTCACGCCCCCCGTCACGTCGGGCCGAGAAATATTGTCGACGGTAGGTGGTGACAGAGACGTCTTCACAACTGCGCGATTCGTTCTGTCTGTGGCCGTCGCACCCGCTCCGTCTGCCAGCAATTGTGCAAAGAATTTCCGGCAATGATTTCCAGATGATGATGATTATTATTATTGCCGTATATTAAAAGCCGTGGATTATTGGGGAAGAAAAAAAAAAAAGTAAATAAATAAAGATGACTCATTAAAAATAATAACCTCACCACTGTAATCAAGAGTGGAGTCACCACCCGCCCCCCCAGCCCAGATTGTTGTGTTTTGTAAAGACACGCTCAGACAGTGCAGGACTGAAATGGCCATTTGTAACGTCTGACAGAATCCAAGGTTAGAAACCTGTTTGCCACCTCTACCCCATTTGCATTCACTCCAGCTCAAACAGCCTCCAGTTTTTTCCCCCTCTCCCTCTCCCTCTCCCTCTCCCTCTCTCTCTCTCTCTCTCTCTTTTCCATGGCTTTATCACGGGCGAGATCTCCTCCGCACTGCTTATTTAACTTTAAAAGCACAGACACATTACTGCTGACAGACTGTAAAAGGTGATTTATTTCCCATTCTGGCTCCTCGCCTCAACCTGTTATTGCGATGCGGTCCTGAAGAAAGAGTTGTCATCACGTCTAAGTAAATTTGGGGAATTCTTTTGGGCCTGTTTTCCTTTATTAATTTCCACAGCCTCCAATAACCCACCCTACCCCCTCCCCCTCCTCCTCCCCCCCCACACACCCCGACCCCCCAACCCAAAGAATAAATCACAGGGACAGAAGGTTCAAAGTTTCTCAGGGGCTTCTATACCATATTAGACACATTTACGCACAGGGGTAGTTTACGTGTCCAACCTCATCTGTGTGCACTGGCAGTGTGCAGTGTGACCTCATACCACAGTGGTGGATGTTTCCTTTGTGCACAAGGCAGCGGAATCTCTAAATGATCCCCGTCCCCCACTGATCCCTGTCCCCCACTGCCCTAGACCTGCGATCGCATGCTAAACTTCATATGCAGAGACATTGTGCTGATACAAATTTAAGTGCGTAATGGTTAAACTTCATTTTGTAATTTTGTCGTTTTGGCTAAAATCTTGTATACGGGTAATTCGTCAGAACTTAATGTGTATCAATTTAACAAGTTAACATCTAATTCATACCAGTCACAAAATATATATTTTTATACAATATTCACAACTATGAATCCCTTCATTTTGAAAAAAGATTGTCAGATTGATTATCAAACAAATTGGTTGTGTAACTCGTGAAAAAAAAATGTATGCCTCTTTTTTTCCTAAATGTGATTTGGATAGTAAACCTGCGGAAATGTCTCAGAAGTGTGGCACCCACCTTCGGCGGGGCTCAAGCCCCGGGCGGCGGAGATCATGGAGAGGGTGGGGCTGCTGTGCACGGAGCGGAGGTAGTGCTCCATGTGGGGGTTCACGTACGGGTGCGGGGGGCTGAAGGGGGACTCGCCGGTGCCCGCGGCGTGGGGGGACAGGCGGATGAGAGAGATGTCTGAGATCACAGGGCTGCCACCTAACCCAGGAGGTCTGAGAGAGAGAGAGGGAGAGAGGAGAGGGAGAGGGAGAGAGAGGAGGGAGAGAGAGGGAGAGAGAGGGGAGAGGGGTAGGGGAGGAGGAGGTTAAACGTACATCTGGACATACAGAGAAACATTCATCCTTTTCGCTGCTGTCATGGGCAGGGAAATCCTGTATGCTTGCGGCGTGTAAGTTCAGTCCTAGTTCAACATCCACTCAACCTGTTTAACTTTCACAATTTCTTGGTTGTTCGTATGCTTACCTGGCCTTACCAATTAATCGATGCAACATTTTTTTTGCAAGATGGGAGAGAACTTGAGAATGTACAGCTGCTTGTTTAGGGTGCCCCCCCCCCCGAAACAGACATGTTCCTCTCAGAAGGGAATTGAGACATTGTCAGAAACGCTGTGAGACGGCGGTATAAAGTCATTAAAACACAGGCTTCTCCGGTTTTTGGCCAAACCTGGCTGTGCCCGGGCTCATGTTCTTCTGATGTTAATCCCGTGCTCACGGCAAGCCCACAGGCAAGCTACCAGCGTCTTCCACGCCATATACGCTGGACATCTGATCTCTGTTAGCACATCTACCTGAGGCTGACAGGAGCTCAGCCCGCCAAGTAAAAATCAGGTCTGTGCCTGAAGTCACTTATCGGTGGATCTTGATACCAACTGTTTCCTTGTCTGTGTTTTTAAAATATATATATATATATTTTTTTAACCTGTAATGAAAATGAGATCATGTCTCATATCAGTCTTCGACCTATTTTGCTCGGAGCTTGTAACAAGTTGAGACTGAGGGCAACGGAGAGGCACGGCCATCGAATAGCGCAGTTTGGGTGGGCAGAGTGTCTCTCGCACAAGACACCACACCGCGCGCAACGCTGTAACGGGATAACATGTCTGGAGGGCGGAAACCGATGTCTCGCCGGTTTGCTTTGTGCCTGCCCAGGTTGTAGAACAAGAATACTGCAACCAAATCGCACAAATTAGCCCACAGGTCGAATTGAGGATAAAAACACGTAGTCTTTTGGCAGGCAATTGGTCTGTCTGTCCACAAAATGTAAAAGAAACAAACACCCCGGGCTACTGTCGTAACTCAGACACCTCCTGGAGGCACACGGCGGGCCTTATCACTTCTTACTCAGGTGGAGGAGGAGGTCAGAGAGCTCCCTGACGACATCCTTTGAGAGCGGCGGCCTGTATTTGATGTCAGAGTCAAATCCGTGGCAAAGAGGAAGCTCCCGACACGAGGGGAAACACTCGATGGAGGGAGAAAAGGAGCGAGCGATGGCCCTCCTGGAGGAGATCAGAGGGCTGTCGTCTGTCACCGACCAGACTGGGCTCTGACACTGATGGACGGGGTTTGCGTAAAACTGCAGCAGAGCCCTGGAACCCGCCACTGACGTCTGATGGCATGCGCTCCAGCGGAGGCGCTACACTGAGCAGGGCGCTCGGGTCCTCTTACCTCACCTTCCTGGGAGGAAATGACCGTGGTAATGAATCTGGGTCTGATTTGTGTGTGTGTGTGGGGGGGTGGGGGGTGGGGAGTGTGTGTGTTTGTGTGTGTGGGGTGTAGGGGGAGTTTGTGTGTGTGGGGTGTAGGGGGAGTGTGTGTGTGTGTGTGTGTGCGCGTTTGTGTGGATGTGTAGGGGGAGTGTGTGTGTGTCTGTGTAGGGGGTAGGGGGAGTGTGTGTGTGTGTGTGTGTGTGTGTTTGTGTGGGGGTGGGGGTGGTTTACTGCCTTTGATAAGTTGCAGGCAATGCAACAAAAAAAATTAGTTGGACATCTAATTTGCTCAAGGAAAAAAGTTCCCTCAGAATAAATTCTGTGGCCCCTTCCCACAAGTGGCGCAACCAGAAAAGGCACTTGTCCTATGTGCAGGTTGCCCACTGCAGCCTGAGGATCAAGACAAGGGGGTCCTATTCGGGGGTGGTGATTGGCTGTCCCACCCCCAGGGGGACGGGGATGGGAAGTTGGCATGAGTTTGCTGCTTGCATGCGGCCGTATGCGTGGCAGAGTTTCGATCGGTGGCTTGGAGCGCTCCAAGGTCTCAGAGGTGGCGGTTCAGTTCGCCTTCATCACTGCCGGTCCCAGAGCTGAAGCCATGGACTCTTAACACAGGGGTGGAGAATTGTTGAAATAATAGAGGGTACAATTGGCCACAAAATTGGCAGAAAAAAACGAAAACAATTTTAAAAACCCTGGGAGGATTTAAAGGACCTCCTCGTACTCTATTGAGGTTATTGTGTTTTTCCCCGCTCTGCAGCGCATGGGGCTGTTCCTGGAAGCAGAGCTCCGCTTCACCACAATGGCTGTCCGTGGGATTCCCGAGCCATGTCTTCCAGCGGAGTCCACCGCGAAGAAGCTCTATTCTATTCGTGCGTGGCAGCATTGCTCGAGACTGCGCCGTGGGCGTCACTGACAATATTTACCTCTGATCTCCCCAATTCTTCATACTGATTCTTGGCCGAGGCAAAAATACAAGTTATGCTGACTGTAAAAAGCCCGTTCTGTTGCCTCCTTTTGAAGTAAAGTGAAGGACTTTCTGGGTGTCTTGAAATCACTAAAGTCCATTAGCTCCGGTGAAGCCGACAGCCAGCCCACAGCGGTTCTCGCGGGTCTGAAAGGTGTGTCTGAGATCCTGCATTCCTGGGCAGAGCCCTGATTGACCTCAATCTCTCATTTATCCCCCACTCTGTCCCCGGGGGGGGGGCGGGCCAGCTCGCGCCTGACCCAAGCCCCACTCAGTTTTCCAGTAAACGGCTGCAGACTACCAGCCTTGTTCCAGGGCCAACTCTCTTCCCTTCAAGCCCCCGCGAATGGACTCCCATAAAGAGGTCTCTGTTTTGGGGGGGAACTGAGAAGAAACAGACATCCCATACACGGAACACACCGCTGGTCTCCATTCGTGGCGCGGGGTGGCTCGTGCCCATTCGCCACATTGCCGTTCGGCTCAAATGATGGCCCGGTTTTAAAAATGGGCAAATTAACGGCGCTCTTATCGATCTGTGTAAATTATTGGCAAATGTTTTTAGTTTTTTGTTGCCATGGTGGGGTTTGCCCTCACGCCTCCAGCCTAGCGTACTCATCTCTCTCAACGGTCTCCCTGAGACTATTCTCTCGAAGAGTCATGGTGGCAGTGAGTGTGCAGGCCGCTCACTCAGGTGCCAAATGGCTCATGTGTCCCCAGGCTTTTGAAGGAATGCTTTTCCATCAATGTTTTAATTGGGCATTATTTGAATACCCAGTATTTACGCAGCAGAATTGGATCCTTTACAAATATTTGCCACAGTGTATGGCAAGGGGAAAAAAACGTCATTAAAGTGATGACTGGCCAGTGTTTTTAATGAGCGGTTAGGATGCGTTCCCACAATCTCTACAGCTCATGGCAGTGTCTCAGCTTGAGCTCTAGCTCTTGTCCAGGTAAAGCGTTTAAAATGAATTCAGAGTTTTGATTGCACATCTCTGAGCAAACAGAACACAGGGAAACAATTGTGGGGGGAGAACACCCTGGGGCTGAGAAGATCACAGTCAGGCACACAGAGCCGTGAGATGAAACCACAAAAGTAAAATGTGTACTACGATTATATATACACACACCGAAACACGTGCACTTCAGTGCCGTCCCCAGATGAAACAGAATTGCGATGGTACTAAAGATGGGGCGCATCAGTGAATGTGATTTAGTTATGAATCGCATAAATATTTCCGTATTAAGCCAGCCGGCAGACATACAATATGCAAACCACTTCCTCAAACAAGAAACTGCTTAAAACAGTCCAGAGAAGCAACATTCCTAAATAAGTAATGTGATATTAAAATTTCTGAGGCCTGTGGAGTTAATCCCATTATTACGAAGGCAGGGGGGGGTACATATATATATATATATATGCGTTCTGCCAACAAAACGAGACTAACTCACTCTCAGAGCAGAGAGAGAGAGAGAGAGAGAGAGAGAGAGATCTTACCTCAGCAGCCCTGCAGGGAGAGAGGGGTCCTTCTAGTTGTGGCATGCAGCTAATACCAGACGGCTATTATCTGTGTGTGGCAGGCATCTACTGCAGAGTGTTTTTCATACCGCTCATGATCACAGGTCAGGGTGCTGCTGCTTCCCACAATTTGTAGGGCGAATCCGATTGGTTAAGAGTACCGTGACTTGACGAGTGTCACCGGGTGTAGATCTCCCGTTGCCACCGTGCAAACTGAGGTATTTGGTAAATGCTGTGCTTTAAATTTTATATGGACTAATCTTATGGGATATTTGATAATGATGACAGCCATAAAAAAAACAGTGTTAATTGTCTCAAGTGTGCCATTTGAGGCTCTGAGTAAGTGTTTCAACAGGTTTTTCTACGGACTTCTGATGGTGTATAGAGAGGCACTGCACTGCAGGTCTTCATCCACTATTTGGATTACTGTGCTTTCGTACAAGTTATGTCTCGGTCTAAAGAAAAATACATTTGGCATAAGACATAAACTGTGTTTTAAATGGGACTACATTTCAGGATGTCATTGGCCTTTATGAAGGCATAATTAATATTAGAGATTATTATAGATATGGAATAGAATTATGGAGAGTGGAGAATACAGCGCTACTCTAGGACTTTAATTCAGCTTTAATGACCGTATATGCTGCAAATGCAGGACATTTCTTTAAAGAGTCTATAATTCCCTGGCTTCTGTGTGGCAACTGTAAGAGAGGGGTCTCTCCTTGATCTCTGACTGGAATGTGTGGCAAAGAACACACCAATTTAACGTCTATTTAACGTGTAAAACATTCCTCTCAAGGGGTTTGTTTGCGTGTGCGTGCGTGTGTGTGTGTGTGTGTGTGTGTCCCTCTCATTTTTCCACCGGTTGTTTTACACAGCAGAAACAGACAGCCACAAAATGACAGAATAAAACAAGTCAAGGAAGCTGACATGTTTGATGTTGGGAGACAATCTGGAATAATTTATTGCTGTGCATGTTATAGTTTGAGACCCAAAATAGGAGGCCTCCCTGACAGGTACTATTATTGAAGGCTCCTCGATCCGCCCTTCTTGACAAGACATTACTTGAGCCGCTCTTTCAGAGATCAGACTGCTGCGCTCAACAGACAAGGCCGTGCGCTGTAAGGCCTCTGAGCCAGGCGGCTCGGGGAGAGAGCCGTCTCTTAATCAGAGCCTGTCATTCCAACGGGCTTCCATCACAGCACCCTGGGTGGCTCTTCCTGCATTAGAGGTAACTTTGAAAGAATGAAAGATATTGTCTTTATTGAGATAGCGGAGGGGCCCGGGGGAGGGACAGAAAAACTCTCGTGATGCAAAGGCTAACGCCGAAACCATTTCCTTAGTAGCCTGGGGGTGATTATTGTCTGCCGCGGTGATCACTTATCGTGTTTATTCCACCCCTTGACAGTTATCCCATGTCATTCCATGGCTGCCCAAACCACTGTGCGTATAACTTTGTCTGGGCTGTGCCCATCGAGGCAGCAGGAGCTGCAATCTTTAGGGAGGCAGTGGCCTAGGCTGTGGTATAAAGAGGGTGGAGGCCCGCTCTTTTAAAGAGAATGATCTTTGGTAAAAAAATAAAAAAGTAAAAGCCTGGTGATAATCTTAGCAAAGAATAAGGGAAGCAAGCTCTTCCCAGCCCAGAGATAAAACATGAAAGGTTTGTTTGTAGGTGCTCAACTTGGAACCACAATTAAGGCAAGGAAGCAATATCAGCGTTCCACTCGACAGAAGTTGACTACGGACTCCCTGATTTTATTGTGTTTGAGGATAAAACTCGCGCCGTCACGTTTGCATTTACGCACACACCGTCACCGGATAATCTAACGACGTCAGCAGAGGATGATGAGGGGAAGTGGAAGGGGGAGCGGGGGTGCTTTGGGGTCTTGTGAGGAAGGTCCCCTAGATGGCTCCCATCTCAGCACACCCACTGTGTTCAGGGGAGGATCCCAGCATGTGGGGGTGGGGGTTGTGGGGGTGCAATATCACAGCCCTGCCAGGACCCGTCATTCTGCCAACCTTGACACAGTCACTGACGCTGGGGTCAGGGAAACCGAATGGAGACCGAAATAAGTTTGCCTCTTCCCCACTAAGGGTTAAGCACAGGTCCGCTGTCGTGAGTTTCTGCCAACAAGTTTGTGTTTGCCTTTCTGGCAGGTTCCTCCCCGCTGCAGTTGCACGGCACTGGAGATGAATTGCGGCGTGACACAGTCTTGTCTGTACCTCTGCTTCGGCGCTCCTGATTTAGATAAATCACAGCGTCCACTGCAGGGCCAGGATGCACTGCTGCTGTCGCTTCCAGGGCCCACATAGACACACGGACGGGCTGAAACATAACAGGCAGTGCTTCCCGCACCCCCCGTCCTACGAGATGACAAAAGCAGTGACCTAGAAACAAACAAACTAGCTTTGGAATGCAGTGTACGATCCAGTTTGCGAGTAATATGTTTTTTTTGGTAAAGCTCTGCATAAACGTTATGGACGATTACATAAGTATTATACATATTGAATGCTAGTGAAGGCTCTCTCCTTAGAAGTCATATCTGAGGTTATGGCCAATTTGCACGTCCGTACGGTTAATAGCCGATTCTAACGTGCCTTTTCACACAAGCGTTCTTTGATATAATCTGGAGGAATCCTTAAACCGTTCCCTCGCTGCGTGAGACTCCGATGGCAGGAGAAGCGAGCGGGCCGGCGGTGTTTCCATGCACGTGGTGTGTGCGTCAGCCCGCTCCGCGGCAAACATAAACTGTTGACATGGAAAATGTCTTTAACCAACGCGGTCTGAACGAAGCCAGAGCGCGGCCGAGCGGGCCGGTAGGACACGGCAGCTTTTGTTTGTTTAAAAAAAAAAGGGGGCGTCGCGGGCCACAGCTGCCCCACACAAACCTCAGAAGATGTTTTAAAATCCCTGCGTTTCCCAGCGGCGTCCCGAAGAAACGTAAGAGCCCCCGTCCGGAACGCGAGCGCCGAGAGGACGGCTCTCTGTTTTGTCCATCTACTCCCTTCTCTCTCTCTCTCTCTCTCGCCGAGCTTCTGTGACTACGGTGAGGACTGAGGGTATGAATTACTCCTCTCCAAAAACATGTCCGTGTGCGTCCAGGGGGAATCGCTCATACGCGCGTAAACAAAAGTTCAGGGCCCTCCTGAGTGCGGTTCGCCTCGCTCCACGATTCACCAGGAGGATATCTCTTCTTCTTTCAATCTGCTTTCCGTTTATCAGATCCAGCGCTTCAACTCTTCTGTGCCAAGTTACCACACAGAGCCTATCTTTAAACACTAGAATGCAGCGATCGTGGGATTTACAGCCTAATATAACGGCGGCAGCACATTTGTCTCCTTAAATGTGGCCACCTGTGGTCAGCTTGTTTTTAGAAAATACTGTTTCTAGTGTGCAAAATGTTTGTATCGTCGTGCTCCCGGGAGCCGCTGTAGGTTCATAACTGTCATCATTTAGTGTGGTGAAGGTACATCTTCCAGGATGGCAGGAACACAACGCACGATTGAGTACAGTAGTCAGTTCTGCCGATTTGTCGCTGACAGCGCTGAACAAACAATGAGCGATTGAGGGGCGAGTATCATCTGAAGACTGCGGGAGAATGCGCCCTTTGTTCCGCACTTAGTCACAGAGCACCGGGGGCAGAAACCACAGATTTAGGAATTAATGGCCCTGATCACAGCGACTCACCCATGCAGCCCCAGGGCTGTTCTTTATGACACAATCCTCTTCACAAGTATACTGGAGGGAGGGATGGAAAGAGAGGGAGAGGGAGAGGGAGAGAGAAAGAGAGGGAAAGAGAGAGGGAGGGAGAGAGAGAGAGAGAGAGGGAGAGGGAGGGAGAGAGACAGAGAGGGAGAGAGAGGGAGAGAGAGAGAGAGAGAGGGAGAAAGAGAGAGAGAGAGAGAGAGAGGGAGAGACAGAGAGGGAGAGAGAGGGAGAAAGAGAGAAAGGGAAAGAGAGACAGAGAGAGAGAGAGAGGGAGGGAGAGAGGCTTCTTTGGTCAAGGCCACTCATGGTTATGAACTCTTGGCATAAATACCCAAAGGAACTGAAAAAACCAAGATGGGGAGGAAGAGGCTTCAGTTTTAATGATTTCCTGTTATCCTGGGACAGGCTGGTTTATTTTGAGGTTTGCTCACTCCATTCCACAGCTTGGGATTAAAAGCAGAAGGAGTCGAAGAGGTCGCCAGACTTTCATCGCAACCAAAGCCGCTGTCGCAGTGGTTAATTTCGGTTTTTCGAAAACCACAATATATGCCAGGCAACGTTTCATGCGTGCAATTTGCCTAATTTGAACATTTACTGTCTTGGAGAGATGAAGCCATTCTAGCGAAAGGAATGCCACTGAGATTCCATTCTGTCCTGCAAAAGTGTTTAAAAGGTGCTGGCGATGCCCGTTAGCGTTAGCGTGTGGGGTATTAAAAAAAGGCCTCGCTGACAACTCCCGCAGCCCGCTCCAGGTCATGTGACTCCCCCCCCCCCCCCCCCCCTCCCGTTGCCAGTCACCAGACAGGACGGTCCCCAGTGCGCTCTGTCGTCAGAGGGAAGCAGCGCATCCTAGGCCTCCTGTCATCCCGCCAGCGCTGAGGAAGCCGTCCCGTCCCGCGCGCTCGCGGGAAGAAGAAAAAAAGAGCGCTCTGTCCCACCGCCGCTCCTATGACAGCTTTGACAAAATAACCGGCGCCCTCATTATGTTATATGCAAACAATGATAAAGGGGACCGCGCCGGGATGTCATGTTAGGCAATCGAGGAGGGGACCTTTGACACGCCGTCGTGCAGGCGGATAACAAAGCGCCCGTGCCCGTCGACAAATGACACCACACTTAATTTGCTGCGCAATGTTCGTCGTAATTAGATGAATTTGGGCGCAGGCAGAGGAAAAGACAGCTAGATCAAGGTCTTGATGAATTAGGGGTCCACTGTCAAGATCAAATCACATTAATCAAAGGTGGCCGAGTACAGAGACAGAATTTTTTCCCCACTTTCCAGCCCCCTGTGATGAATAGCCCTGCTTCTGCCAGGCACCCGATATGTATCACCATCAAATCTGTGAATTTTAATGGAACAGCACAATTTCCACAACTCTATTGATTTTTTCTCCCTTCCTTTCTCTCTGTTTTTTTAAAGATAAAGGTAACTCGGACAGGGGGCGTTAAAACAAACAAACAAACAAAATTGACACTGCTTTCGTCGCCTGCGTTTTACTCTGCAGGGAAAAAGGCTGGGGAAAACCTTTCCAAAATCTTCCAACGCAAACATTTCTCTAGTCAAAAGGACAAGAAAAACTAACAGGGAAAAGGACGCGGAAAGGGGGTTGAACACGTGCGATCTGCAGAAGTTGGGGAAATTAGTCTTAATTACTGTGTCGTGGTACTGTAGGTTATGTCTCCCACTGCTGCTGTTTATTCCCATGCAGAATTACCAGCCCCCTCCATAGCGTATGGGGGCTGGTGGGAGGTGGCAGGGACTGGTACACTGAGCGCGCTCAGGACGTGATAGATCCCTCTCTCCACAAAGCCGTATTAATGCAGAGGGGATGTCTGTTGGCAGCAGCAGACCAAAATCACAAAACTGTCCCTCACAATGAAATGTTATGGAAAGGAGAGATACGAGGGGAAATGTTAACATTCTGTTTTACCCATATTAAACTTGTTTTTATTTCCCCCTCATCTGTCTTTGATATCTGCCTGGCGAGCTTTTCAACATCTTAGTTTATCTGGAAGGCTCCTCTCCCTCCAGTACGCAGCGCTAGGTGACTGGGGCAAATTAAACTGGAGGTCTTAAAATACACTACAAAATGTCCCTCTGTCACTGGCGCTTCACAACAGGAACATACACACGTACACACACACACACACACACACACTCAAACATACACACATACTGGAACATACACACATGCACACAGACACACACACTCAAACATACACACATACTGGAACATACACACATATGCACACACACACAGACACACACACTGGAACATACACACGTGTGCACACACAGACACACACACTCAAACATACACACGTGTGCCACACACAGACACACACACTGGAACATACACACATACTGGAACATATGCACACACACATATGCACACACACAGACACACACACTGGAACATACACATGTGTACACACACACACACACACACACACACTCAAACATACGCACGTGTGCACACACACAGACACACAGACACACACACTCAAACATATGCACGTGTGCACACACACAGACACACAGAAATATATTCACTCTTATCCATGCCTTGTGTCAATGCCCCCACTCTAGGTGTGAAAACTAAAATCACCAATCGAAAGAGAGTAATACATTTGATCTGCCCACTTTTTCAAAACCATTCATCTCAAGGTACAATCAATAACTTTGCCTTGAAACAAAACATGATCCACGATTATTTACATCAATTTCAATTTGTAAATCATGCTTATTTGAAGCACGATTTACAAATTGGCAGACTAAACTGATGCTTGAGTCCGTTTTTTTGTGTTTTTTTTGCTTTCTAGAAACAGGAAAACACCGAAAGCGTGACCGGTGTTTGTGTGCCGGTACGCGTGGTACTTACCCGTGCATTGCGTGAAGGGCGTGCGGCTCGTAATGGTATCTCCCCTCGTGGTGACGCATGTCAATGGGGATGGGCGTGTGGAAGGTCGGGAATATGTGGTGAGGGGCTGCAGGAGAGAGAGAGAGAGAGAGAGAGAGAGAGAGAAAAAGAGAGTGGGCCTTAAAAAAAAAATAGCTGGACTTTATAAAAAATAAAAAATAAATAAATAACAGTTCAAAGGCAAAAGCGCTACTATAAAGCAACATGAATTTCAGAGCGAGCCGAGCAGTTTCGTGTAAAATATTGGCACTATCACACAAGAGAAGTGGAATAAATAAATAATCAAAGTCGTCCTAAGAAATCCTACATCTCGAACATAAAAGATATCCAACCGAGCTTCTGACAAAGACCTGCAGCTAGACCAGCCTTTGAACCGGGGGAGATGATAGGCCGTATCGAGGAGAGCGCCCGGCCCCGACGCAAACAGGAGCTGACAGCGCCGGGGAAAAACCCCTTCCTCTGCCCCCCCCCCCCTCCCCACTGCAGCTGCGCATCCCTGCCAAGCAAACGCATCCCTCCTCAGGGCCGTCTGCGCAGTCACGCAGGCAAGCCCGGGGGGCTGCGCAGTCACGCTTCTGTTAAATCAGGCTAAGCCAATAACGGCTTGTAAACAACAACCTAATGGCTACCAGCCCAAAGAGGAGGAGGAGGAGGAGGAGGAGGGGGAGGGACATTTATTTGCCATCCTTGGAACTCGAATTATGCGGGACCGGGTGGGGGGGGGGGGGACGGACAATAATGAATACCATTCAGGTGCAGGAGAAGATTTTCTTCCAATATCTCTGACCCTGTTCAAATGCAATACTGCTGTCCTTTAATTGAAGTTCCTTTACAGCTACAAGTAATTGGAAGCTTTTAGTCAGTCAAGCTGTTGCGCTGGCCCTGTCTAATTAGAGCCCTGCCTTTATATAGGGCACATTTTTGTGCGTGTTGCTTTTTTATTTGTGAGAGGGGGGAAAAAACACAAAACTGCCAAAATCAAGGTCTTCCCATGATAAAAGTGGTTCTTGGCTCGAGTCTTACGAAAAACAACAAGCCCTCATTAAGAGTTGTGATTACAAGTAACTGCAGTTAATCTTTAGTATGGTTAAGACACATTTTTAATGGCGTATGAAGTGTGCTTTCAGTATGAAAAGTTTTCTTTTCTTTTTTTTTTTTGACTGAGTTTTGTTTCTCATTAAGGCTTTTCCTCCTCTTATGACTAAGCTAAGCTCTTCTGGAGAGTTTCCACCAAAGTGATTTGCCCCCAGCTCCTTCTCCCACCTCGTAATCAAAGAGGCTCTAACGGGCTTGGAGAACGTTTCCATCCTTACAGTTTCAGACGTCCTAATTGTAAACGTGTGTGACATGTTTCTGCCGGCAGTTGAGGAGGAGGAGGTGAAGAGGAGAGGAGGGGAGGAGGGGAGGAGGAAAGGAAGAGAGGAGGAGAGGAGGGGAGGAGGGGGCGGATCTCTGGATCGTATTAAAATTCTTTGGCCGTCGCGAGCGTCGGCGAGTCAGCGGTGACCTGGGAACAGAGACCCCACGGGTCAGGGGCACTGATCATTATCTCTACCTGAGCAGTGTGTGTGTGTGTGTGTGTGTGTGAGTGTGTGTGTGAGAGTGTGAGAGAGTGTGTGAGAGTGTGAGAGTGTGTGTGAGAGTGTGTGTGTGTGTGTGTGTGAGAGTGTGTGTGTGTGTGTGTGTGTGAGAGTGTGTGTGTGTGTGTGTGTGAGAGTGTGTGTGTGTGTGTGTGAGAGAGAGTGTGTGTGTGTGTGTGTGTGTGTGTGTGTGTGTGTGTGTGTGTGTGAGAGTGTGTGTGTGTGTGTGTGTGTGTGTGTGTGTGTGTGTGAGAGTGTGTGTGAGAGAGTGAGAGTGTGTGTGTGTGTGTGTGTGTGTGTGTGTGTGTGTGTGTGCGTGTGTGTGTGTGTGTGTGTGTGCATGTGGGTGGGGTGGGGTAGGGGTGGCCTTAGGGGCCCAGCAGATAGAACCTGTGTGAGTCAGCATTCCTCTGCAATTCCTTTCACTTACCACCTGACAACGTGACAGACAGACTCGTCCCAGAGGCCAGGAAGCGGGCCTCCACCTCCAGCCTCACAGTTCCATTTAGAAGTAGCAGCGCTCTATTTGAAGGCACGCGCTTCGTCTCGAGACGGTTGACGTTTGCGTTTTCCCCCTCTGTCTGAGTTTTATTTAGTGTTGATAGCACAAAGGGGCCATGAGGCCACAGAAATAATATTTGCTGCAGTATTGTTTTTGTCCAAAAAAATTGATTTGGCAAAGATTTATAACCCAAAACACTGTTTGAATATAAATACATATATAAATAAACGGTGTATTTTATTGTTCATTGGCTTTGTACCCGCACAGCAAACCATCTTTCTGCACGTCATGCATGCACGCAGTAGAAAATTGACAACGGGGGCCTGTGTTTCCTCATGGCCCCTAAAAAAAGCTAAAAAGTGCGACTTGCAAACAAGTTATTTCCAGTCTTTTAACGGCGTTTGTCATGGAAAGAGCTGCGGGTGGTGTTTAATCGAGCTGAAGCATACCGTAGAAACACACCTGAGACGGAGAGAGCGCAGCCGTAATGTGCGGCAGCTGTCGAAAACAGGCGACATAAACGACGGCGTCAGGAAAGGGCCTCTGCCAAACGCGCCCGGGGACAGACAGACGTGAGTCCGTTTCTTTAGACCCTCCAGCAGTCGTGGTGGACGTGTCCAAGCAAACTGGCTGGCCTCCCCGGTCCTTTCATGTGTCAGGGAGGCGGGCATTTTTCACGGCACTGTGCAGTAACCAGTATAATGGTCTCTCTGTGTGCGCGCATGGGGTGGTTGAGTGGGTGCAAGCAAAACAGCTTTATTCAAAAGTCCAGCCCCAAGTTAATGCACCATTAGTAATGGCGCGGGTGAATTATCGGAGGGGGGATGAAGGGGGAAAGAGGGGTCGGGGAAAGGGCCGGGACAAAGGGCCGGCGAGAACTGGGTCGTGAAAACATGACAGAGCGGATCAGCCCCGAACACCACTGGAATTCTCTTACGCTGAGGTCATGGGCCACTGCGCTGAATGCTAACTGGCTCGGGGGAGAAGTTGAAAAGCCCTCCTCCTCCTCCTCCAACTCCTGCAACTCCTGCAACTCCGAAGGAGTGATTTTATTTTTAAAAAGAAAATAATCCCACTTTTCTTTTTAAATGGGTAAAATGGGCTTTTTTGTTATATTTCCAGGAGAGGCTGAGAAAGTTGTTTAAAGAAATAAGAAAACTGTGTCTCTGACACCTTGAAAACATATTAGCGTCCCAACATTTTTCTTTGGGTTTTAATAGAAGTTAACGCCAACTACAGAACAGCACTAACAACTGGGCCATAGATTTAAATTCTATCTAACAGACAAACAGAGATAGTCAGGGCCAACAGTTATCCTCGCCATACCTTCCTAATAATCACATTAACACGCATTTTATTTATTATTTCTGCCCCCCCCCCACCCCGACCGATGGCCTCAGTTGAATGCATCCACACAGAGACCCGCTGCCGTCACCAAAACACACTCGCTTTCTGTCCTAAACGAGTATCGTTAAAATCGCCTCCCACAGAAAAGAGGTGAATGTGTGTGTTTGTGTGGCAAGGAGTTGCAGTTGTCATATTGGGAAGGGAGTGGGGGGTGGTATGTCCCCCCCGCCCTACCCAGAGTGCCCCAGGGTGAGGGGTTGGGGGGTGGGGTGGGGGGGGGCACGGTTGGGCTGTCCTGAGCTGGTCAGCAGACCGGGGCGACGGGGGATTGACCGAGCGGGCTTAGTCCATCACCCAGACAGCTCCATTGTTCGCGGGCCACAGGGAGAACAAAAGGGGAGCGCTCTGGAGAGTTCAAGAGGCGCGTTTACCTGATTTACTGGGCCCAATCCTCCCCCCCCACACACACCCCCTCATCCCCCTCAGGGGGCACGCGGTGCTGGGGGTGTCGTGCACAGGCCCTCACATCTATTAGTCTTTGGGGTGATAACATTTGTTTTCACATCTGGAGGAAGGCTGCACCCGAGGCCCGCTCAGTTTTTCACAGTCAGGGTCGCGCACACGCGCAGCAGGCACGAGGCTCCGGGCTCACGCACACACTGTGGGAGTCTCACCGCCAGCACGGCCCCCAAAGCCTCTCACAAACCAAGTCTTAATAATATCACTGTCTCTCCCATTTCTATTCTGTGCGAATATGCACATATCCTTGCACGGGGGTGTGGGTGGGGGAGGGGGTTCATTCGCAGTGATTTAGTCATCCTCTGTGGCCTTCACGTAGTCTAATCATAACATGTTTGTGTTACTTTTAAAAATATTATCATTTATGAAAACCGGCAAAAAATAATGTCCTCCGGTGAACGAAAACATCCTGAGAGGCTACGATGAGAAGCGTTCCTGCCTCTTTCTGTTTCTGCCTTAAGAAGGGGTTTGATCTCCTCAAGACAATGCCAGGTGTTAAATATTAACAAAAAGGAGGAGGGGGGGGGGGACATGAGCCTGGGAGCGAAGGGGAAAACATTCACTTTTCGTGTCCAAACGGAGCCTAGATCCGGGGCCGACTTTGTAGTGCAGGAGAAGCTGATCCTCGGGAGGAAGTGCTCAATAACAATAATAATATCCTGAGAGTCGAACCTCGGCAGTGTAATTAAAAAGCTTTTCCGTCTCGCTCAGAGAGCGATGGGGGTGGGGGTGGGGGATACGATGAGAAGCGTTCCTGCCTCTTTCTGTTTCTGCCTTAAGAAGGGTTTGATCTCCTCAAGACAATGCCAGGTGTTAAATATTAACAAAAAGGAGGAGGGGGGGGGGACATGAGCCTGGGAGCGAAGGGGAAAACATTCACTTTTCGTGTCCAAACGGAGCCTAGATCCGGGGGCCGACTTTGTAGTGCAGGAGAAGCTGATCCTCGGGAGGAAGTGCTCAATAACAATAATAATATCCTGAGAGTCGAACCCTCGGCAGTGTAATTAAAAAAGCTTTTCCGTCTCGCTCAGAGAGCGATGGGGGGGTGGGGGGGACGAGTAAAGGGGAGGGGGAGGGAGGGAGGGGGGTGGTGGTGGTGGAATTAAATTCAGACAGGAAATTCCAGCAGAATAAGCTGGCTCATGTCCTAACGACACAGCGCCATGCCAACTGCTACACAAGAAAGGGCCCCCGTGCTGCAGTGCATCCTGGGAATTTGACAGGCTGTCCCGCGGCCCCCTCGACGGAGGCTGGGAGCCTTTCGGTAGCTGGCAATTTGTTACCGACGTGCCACTAAAAAAGAAAAACGAAGGGAACGCAGTATTCCAAGTTAAGCACACATGTAGAGGAGCTGCCACCGGCCACAGCTGTTCTCCATCTATTAGGTCAATAAGCCGCTGTTTTCTTCTGCTGTCCTGGACCTGAGTGAGTTACACAGTGTATGACATCCTTATTTAGTCTGAAAAGATAATTTTTCCCAAGACTTTGGTTAATCATGGCGACAAAAGGGATTATGGTTTTAGATGGATGCACGTAACCGCTCGGAGCAATGAAAGGAGGCATTAAGTGAATGGGTCTTTTCTTTGAATACCGCAAGGGGTTTGTAAAATGATACTTTTTTGGGGGGTTTTCATTGATGTGGGTTTTACTCCACAGTGGCTAAGTAGGTTAGGTTTGGGCTTCCCGACTTTTAAATGGCAGGTAAAATAGTGACACTTAAGTCTGTGATTTAACGTGGCTCCAACTTTAGTCAATCGGCCCACGTTTGAAAAGTTTTCTCTTCTGTGTAGGCTTCAAACAATTTAAACGTATTCCCATTTAATTTTTTAGTATTATTATAATTTTTTTAAAATGTTGTTTTCATTACTAAGGAGCTAAGGAGCGCAGAAAACTATTTCGTTTTCAAACACGAGGATCCTCAGATGCACTGAATATCGTTTCGAGTTGAACAGGACTATGCCAGACACGCCAAAGTCCTCGGCAAACAAGCTCCCATTTGAACCCAATGAGCAAATGTTTTGTTGAAGTGGGTATATAAGACAGGAAATAAGATGTTTGGGCCTCAGAAAGTACATTTTCCATTAGACTAACATTTTATCTCCCCAAAATATCCACCAGCTGAATCCTTCACATCACCGTTGAAAGGAGGTATTTGAATTGGGATCTTAGAAGGCCTTCCTTGGGAGAGTTTTATACAGTGTTGTTTTAAAAGGGATTAAGGGGTCTTAAAGATCTTAAAAGGTCTTGCTATTTTAAGGATGGCGTTAATATACATAAGTTCAATAGAGAGGAGTTTCGTTGATGTAAGAAAGAAAAAGCAAGAGCATAAAAAGTTACCTCATGGAAACAGACATTGTCAACTTTGAACTGAAGAATGAATTGACTAAAATAATTACAACTATTTGTTACCACAAACGAGGGAAAAGTGTTTCTCCGCGGTGCAATCAAAGGCAAAGCGCGTGGAACAAACTAATGCGCATAATTGCAACGCTCGGAGGCGTTACCGAACAGCTTCTCTTGCCTGCGTTTGAGGACAGTTGCCTGCAGAAAGGCAGCCAGGGCAGCATCTGTCGTGTGTGAACCAGCAGGTCTGGAAAGAGAAAGCACACGTCGCTGTATTTACGGCGCATTGTCACACGCGTCCAGCTCCAGATGTGGTCGATCTTCATCGAGCGGCGTATCTCGAGAGCTTTCCTGTCCCTGTTTACCGAGAGCGGACCTGCTGGGCTTTCTCAGCCACAGAACTGTTTGGTCTAACACCATTCATAAATCTGCCATATCAGACACACACACACCCACCCACACACACACACACACACACACACGCATGCACACACACGCACTCATTCCAACGGGCCTTTTACATTTCTGTGTTCCAGACGCTCTGGTTTTCAGACTGTCTGTGGCGTCTCAGGCTAGCGAATGTGATTCGTCTCCTTCAAACCAAGGCGGGGACTAACTTTGGCTTGGCAAGATTCCTGGATTTTCCTAATGCTAAAACCCGGGCTTAGCAAGAGCACTTCGCCCACAGCTAACGTACAGCAAAGGAAAGCAGTCACACAACACCTGCACAGAGAGAGAGTGTATCCATTTCACCCAGGGAGTAAAAAAAAAAAAATTCTGTTATTCCTTTACAATCACACCCTTCACAACAGAGTTGTTGCAGGATCGAAATGGTTCTCATTCACATGCGATTTAACACACATGCACATTATTTAAATGGAGTATTACTGTCACTCTCCTTACTGTGTATGTTCCAGTTATGTTGTTCAGGTAAACCAACCTTAGCAGGTGCTTTTATATGTGTGTTACAACAGTGAATGCAACCAGTGCTAAATGCATATTGGTATTCTTCGTCAAAAAGACATGTATACACGCACACACACACATATATATGTATATATACTTACACACACACACATATATCACACATAACACATACCTTCATACACACACACATATATATGTACACACACACATAACACGCATTCATACACACATACAGATATATATATATATATATATATACACGCACAGACATATATATATATGTCTATATGTGTGTATGAACGTGTGTTATGTGTGTGTGTGTGTGTGTGTGTGTGTGTGTGTGTGTGTGTGTGTGTGTGTGTGTGTGTGTGTGTGATATATATATGTGTGTGTAAGGTATGTGTTATGTGTGATATATATGTGTGTGTGTATGAAGGTATGTGTTATGTGTGATATATGTGTGTGTGTGTGTAAGGTATGTGTTATGTGTGATATATGTGTGTGTGTGTATGAAGGTATGTGTTATGTGTTATATATATGTGTGTGTATGAAAGTATGTGTTATGTGTGATATATATGTGTGTGTATGAAGGTATGTGTTATGTGTGATATATGTGTGTGTGTAAGGTATGTGTTATGGTCCGTTACGGTATTGTCTCTGGGAGGACGGAGAGATATCTGAGCTCCTCCAGGTCACGGCGGGCCGGGCGAGCGGCACGGACACGTCCACACTTTAAAGAGCGGCGGGGGCCGTGGCCCCGGGAGCCGAGCCGCAGGGGGAGTTATCAGCCAGCGGCAGCTGCGCCCGGGCCACCCGCTAATAACCCCCATGCATCATCCTGCTGTGGGCGAGCGTGCGGC
The DNA here is from genome assembly GCA_029706075.1 of Aldrovandia affinis. NCBI lineage: Eukaryota > Metazoa > Chordata > Actinopteri > Notacanthiformes > Halosauridae > Aldrovandia > Aldrovandia affinis. The sequence goes on along the minus strand of JAINUG010000195.1, from coordinate 934,983 downwards.
GGCTGGCACTGAGGCGCGGGGGCGCGGGGGCTCTGGGCTGACGGGCGGGCCTCCTCCACGCGCACGCCACCGCCCGCCGCCGCCGACAGACAGGCAGGCAGAGTGTCGTTAGCATGCTGTTCGTGTAATTTGGGCACTTAAGACGGCGAGGGTCCCCGAGACAGATTACACCTTCGTGAGCAAATCACCCACCTGGCCCACGGAGCTGATTTATCGCCCCGCGCGCTTAATGGCTCTGCTTACCACGCGGGTTTGTCGAGATTAAGTAATTACCTTAAACAAAAAGTTTATTATCTTTAAGGGGCCTGGGCCGATGATAAAAAAGGACGGGCCCCGGGCCCCGGAACGGCTCGGCTCTCGAAAACGAGGAGGGGAGAGGGGGAGGGAGTGATAATTAAGATGCGATAAATTAAAACAGCGCTGGCGGGGCTGTCACCGCGCTCCCCCGCGCTTACATTCATATTACCCCACCCGGCACCCCAGCCAGGGGGCGGCTGGGATTACACCTCGCCGAGGGGGGAGACCAGGGGGCGGGGCAGGGAGGAGACACCCACGCCTCAGGGAGCTTTAACAACGAGACGCACTCACACACTCGAGGGAGAAAAATCACTGCTGTTGGACGTTAAGAATCTTTTTTTTCCCTAACAAAGTGACTGTGCAGTGTCGCTACGTGTGTTTGGCGCTCAGCATCCCCACTCACTGATCTCTCCAGAAACGCAAAAGGGTTTCGGATGAGGCTGTCGCGATCTGAGCGCTTCGTCTCTGCAGGACGCCCGGAGCGGGAGAGCGTGCGCAGCCTGGGCCGCGCTCTGAATGATGCGCCACTCTTCTCCTTTCTTACCCTTCTCCTCATTGTACACACTGATGTGTGGGGATGGGGGGTTGATGGATGATCCAGGAGCAGAAATAGCCCCCGCTTCCTGCTTCACGCATCCTGATGCCCCCCCCCTCCTCCGCGTGAAAGTTAGACATGCACCTCGAGAGGACTAAAATAGAAAGCAGGCTTTTGGGGCCCTGTCCTATCAGCGCTTTTGAGAAGCCTTCAGTCTCACTGGATGGAGGGTGGGGGTGGAGGGTTGGGGGTGGGGGTTGGGGGTGGGGGATGCGCTCCTCTGCATCGTCATGCTTCTGTGAAGGAGTCACATGACCCTCCTGCGGTGGTGTGCTGTTGGAGCGCCATCCTTCCTCCGTGCACCCGAGAGCGGGCAGGTGACGGCACGTGACTTTGTTTCAGTCCACTGAGGGGATGTAATGAAATTATATTTACTATTATAAAGTCCTTCAAGTCCCTTCCACAGCTTCCGCCACGCCTGACCTATGGCACCTGCGCCAACAGCCCACGCACTAAGGCCTCCGTTCTCTCTACGTCCTTCGAGGTGACCTTGGGGCACAGCGCTCTCGCCCCCGCCCAACACAGCCCAGGGTCAAGGGATGTGTACGTCGATTTTGAGGAAGTCTTCACCCTGCAGGTGCACGGCCGTGCCAGCGACAGGGTCAGTCACAGACACCTGGGAAAGTAGTGCCTTGTGGTACAACATCAAACATCTGTGTACCCCCCCCCCCCCTCCCCCCCCCTCAGCTTTTCAGCATATCTTCAATTAACCAGGCTAATCACAGCAGGCCAAGAGTTGTGAATGTCTCTGGATTTTTTTCTTTTATAGATTTTATTTACTAGATAGTTTTTACAGGGGTTGCAAAGTGCACGGTGCGCGGCCGTATTAAACAGCGTGATGTGTTTGGTTTCTGTAGCGTGTAGAGGGGGTTTCATGTGCTCCCACGGTCTGTGAGCTGTCCACACAGGAGCGCCCGCCCCTCCCAGGTCCCCTCTCCATCCACATCCAGGCACAGACAGGCCAGATGCTGACTCAGAGCAGCGTTAGTACATCTGGGACAGGGCACACAGGGCGCTGGGTCAACCCTCCACCCAGAGCCGTCTCCACACAACTCTCCCTCTTTAGTTTGGTTCAACCGCGAACGGTTGCCCCCCGGTTCTGCAGCGGTCGTCACGAATCCAACCAGAAAACAGAATCTCTCTCTCTTTCTATCTCTCTCGCTCTGTATCTCTCTCTCTCCCTCCCTCTCTCTCTCTCTCTGAATCTCTCTCTCCCTCCCTCCCTCTCTCTCCTTCTCTCTCTCTGTATCTCTCTCTCTCTCTGTCTCTCTCTCTCTCTCTCTCTCCCTCTCTCTCTCTGTATCTCTCTCTCTCTCTGTATCTCTCTCTCTCTCCCTCTCTCTCCCTCTCTCTCTCTCTCTCTCTCTCTCTCCTCCTCCTCCCTCCCTCCCTCCCTCTCTCTCTCTCTCTCCCTCTCTCTCTCTCTCTCTCTCTCTCCCTCTCTCCCTCTCTCCCTCTCTCCCTCCCTCCCTCTCTCTCTCTCTCTCGCTCTCTCTCTCTCTCTCTCTCTCCTCGGCCTGGCTTCGGTGAGTTCTGGAGAAGCCATCTCAGGCAGGGACTCTCTTGTAAAAAGGTAAACGAACAACAGCTGTGGAGTGCAGATGCATTCTGGGGGGCGCGCTTGGCTTCTGCTGCCTTTTCAGGGGGGGCCGAGGAATCAGACGCCCTCAGACTGTCTGCAAGGGGCCCTCAAAATTTGTCTTGAAACGCCTTAAACTGCGTACAGTACGCGCTCACAAAACTGCCCTGCTCTCTGCTCTCTTCATAAATTCTAAGCTCCAGGCAGAATTTTTTTTTCCCCACACATTTTTCCCTTTTCTGTTACGAGTACAGCTGTGTTGTCCTTTTTTCTTCTTTTTTTGGCTTTTCTGAACACAAATAATATATTGACGACAGAAATCCTCATTCCTGCCGATTTTTTTATTTTATAAAAACAAGAACTAGCAAAAGTACAGTAGCTTTGCAGTTTGGCAAGTTCTCCAGCGCCGTGACAGCTGACACTAAATACGATTTTTTTTAAAGGCTTTTCCCCTGAACTTGAGTTTACAGTTCAGATCATGAGCACATCTGTCCTTTGTGATGCAGATCTGTGTACAAACATCCACCCACATGGTCCCCTTTGCTCTCTAAAAACAGCCAGACTTATAATTACAGAAGCTTCCCCAAAACCTGATTAGAGAGGAATATCACATACAAAAGCAGCGAAAGTCAATGCATTTATATGAAAAAATAAATATATAGCCTATATATATACTGTATATATATATGTATATATAATGTATATATGAATAGTGTTGCCAGTCGACAGACACACAGATTATGCACGGTACAGGATTGTGCCCCCCGATGAAGATTATGGTCTTGATTATTGCCCCCATGGAAACCTCCATTTCCATGGAGACAGTTGAAGGAACTGAGCGTGTCCAACGCTCAGCATGGAGGCTTCCCAGCACAGGAGCACAACGGAGAGAGGGGGCAGGGAGGAGGAGGGGGGGGGGCAGGAAGTCTCTGCTGGACAATAGGTCTGCATTCTCACCACCGGGGTGATTAACGTGACAGCGGGTGATGGACATTAACTCTCCTGTTTGGGCTGTCCCGGGTGGACGAATGGCACGGCAGGGCGGGGGGGGGTCATGTGGGTGATCATTAAATCAAATGGCTCCCATCCTCTTACAATCACCTCAGCACAGTGGTGGAGGAGTTAGCCCCCCCTACCCAACCTTCCCCCTTTCCAGTTCAGGCAAAATAAACAGCTTCAATTCACTCTGTAGTAAAGGAGTTTGTGTGTAGTGTGCAGCGTAGGAGTGTGGGTGGGGGGGAGGGGGGGCCACAGAGTCAACAATGTCATGAATTACAAGACAAACTTCAGCAGCTGCCAAGCAAACATGCGCTCGGACATTAGTTTCTGCCTGCAGTGGAGTGCTGGAGTAGCAGCAGTGGGTCGTGCTTTTCAGGCCGAAAGGGCCCTCAGCGCACACAGAAGTGCCCGTCGTGAGTCAGACACGGGGCCTGATCCACCCTCACCGCTGAAGTATGCGTCCTCCACAGCCTCCTGTTTGCACAGGGGAACATCTGTGGCTGTGAAACGGCGGCCCGACTAGACAAACGCTGGAACTCGCTGGCCTGGTTTTTACATTTTTATAAACCTCATCCACGACAGATCACATGTTTTCATCAGGAAAGGGCCACATTTTGGAAAATGTTCTCCCTGTGTTTTCATTTACATTTCTCCTATTGTACACCTTTATGTCTCAGTCTCTTGTTGTCAGCAGCCAGCCAGCAGGGAGTTCCCACAAAGCAGCGGGGTTTCGAGTCCTCTCTGGCTGGTCCAGGGCCCGGTGTTGTTGTACGAGAACATATCCCCTGAGGAATGCAGTGTGGGCACACTAATGGTGTACAGCCCACATTTTTAGAGGCCGTAGAACGGATATGCGCTCGGTAATTTCCAGCTAAAAGAGCTTCCCCACGATTCATATTTAAACACTGGTTCTGTTTTGTTTTCGTCAAAGGAAAAGACGTTAAGGACACCGTAAGGGAATGTTGTAGTGTCATTACTCCAAGATTGTTGTTGGATTGCCGTCAAAAACAAAACCACCAACAAGCGGAATGATCACATCGTAAAAAAAAAAAAAAAAAAAAAGTTTTTACTTTGAATGCTTTTTATTCATATTCGTATTTTAGCTAGAGAAATAATTAAACAGTTATTTTTTATCCACAGAAGTGTGATGCAGTCCCAAGAAGGACGACAAGGGGCATGAGAATCCCAGTGTTCCCGGCCGTGTTGTTAATCACCATGGCGACCCCGCGCCCCCCGCCCTTTCTTGTGCTATCTGCAGGAGTCCTCTCTATTCCGGCACTGTCACCGTCACTCTCACTCCCGCCCCTGCCCCCCTCTACCCTGCTCACCAGCCCACCACACATTACCAGCACAGCATCATTTTGTGCTATTTGTCCATTTGCGCTACCGGATAGAATGCGCATAGCAACGCACAACTGTGCTTTGTTCCGTTTGAGTTGAGTTGCGAAAAAGTCAACATTTTAACTTACGATCAATTCAGTTTTATGTCAATATTGTATTTAGGTGTATTAAAGTTACATTTTACTATAATTTTTTAATGATTTAATGTTCATATTTGAATGCAGTGTCAAAGGAGGAAGGCAGTGCAAAGCTAATGCTTTAAATTCACTCGCACTTAATATATGTTGAGATTACAGCAACATGTGCATTCTATGTGTTTTTACCTGCAAACAGCAGTTGATAAAATAGTGAAAAAGTAGAGTTATACATTTCTGTGGATTGTGCATCTTAAGGATCTGCTGAATTCTAATGAGCCTGCGTCTACTGAAAGATGTGAATTGAATATATCCATATGTGCATATCCATATCAAAGATCAGGCTGGTTAAAATGGGGTAGCCCTTCCCATCCGCTGTGCTACTTGGAGGACCCACGTGGTGAGGCAATTCAAGCTAAAAGATAAGAGGAATGTCTTGCATTTGTGTGCCGAGTATTCCCTCTCTAGTAAAAAGGCCAGCATCTATTTGGTGACTTTTTCATGGGAGGGTGCATCAGGGTGGGGGGGGGGTGTTTGAAGTGTTTACTTGGCTGTAAATCAAGTAAGAAACTTAATTAAAAAAACAAGACCCTTTGGGTAACACATGCAGCTTTCTTCTGGTACACATTGGCAGAGAGGTCAAAATATTTAACTGAGACACAGACGGGTAATGAGAGAGGGGGGTTGGAGGTTTGTTATGCTTTATGTCTTTCTTGGTTAGGCTCTGCATTTACAAGAGGGGACCAGCCCCCTCGACAGGAGCGTGTTTTTGTACGCTGCCGCCGGTGGACTGGGGTATGATGTCCATTAGCCGCCGAGACGTCTGACGCATTCGCGCGCGGGGGCCAGGCTCAGCAGAGGTAATTCAGGGTCAGGGTTTTCCTGGGCCGTCGGTTCTCAACCGCACGCCACGTACGCTGGCGCTCGTTTCCACTCGTGCGTTCGCTCTGACGATCCTCGAGGAGCCACCGCGGCGTTTGTGAATAACGTTGAGCAACAAACAAAAAAAACACTCCGTCTCCCGGAGCGACGTAAGTAAGACCGCGAAAATACTAGCATGCACGAATCACTTCTAATTACTGCGGAGGAAGATTAAAAGGAAAAATTCAGTTTAGAAAAAATAAATAGAACCGTGTTACAGGTAATTTGGAGCTGGTGGTAAATTCAGGTCCGGCATCGAGCAAACATTTACTTAAGAGGTACAGTGCTCAGCCAGCACAGGCAGGGTGGAGGAGGATCATTAGGGCCTTCACATGGCTCCTTTTCATTTGCACTGGAGAGTGATCCACAGACTAATTCCAAATAAACGGCACGAAACCAAAACAGTGCTGTACGACTGACCAATCCTAGAGAGTTTTGCAGAGGTGGTCCAGAGCTGGTTTTTGTCATTTGGTACTGGGGTGGGGAAGTGCTCACTCCCCATTGACTGGGAGTGCAAAGGACTGTGAGGTCATTGGTGTTTGCAGAGAGCGATGCGTTTGTTTCTGCAGGTACGGGAAGATTAGTTGCTTTGATTATGAGGGGGAAAAAAATATATTTAAAAAAAATCTGACAACAAGTAATATGAGCATCTGAGGAAGCGTAGAGAAAGAGAAAACCCAATGCCTTTAAGATATTTGGGGGGAAACAAAAGTATAAAAGGGATATTTGGCAGTTACTGGAAGGATGTCACATGACCTGTGTTATTAATTCTGGCACTGTTGGATTTTCTGCTCTGAGAGCAAAGCAAACCAATTTTCTCCACCTCTGGAATTGATCAAGGGTAGTGTACCAGAAAAGTAATTGTGATGTGAAAACACACTTAATGACTGTGGCTCTGGGGATTGGAGGTGGGGGAGGTGGGGTGGGGGGTTTGCCGTGCTGTAAAATCAGAGTTCAAGGAGAACTGGGGCACACGGGACCTGCTCTCTGTCAGACCTTAACCCAAAATGTTGAAGTGGAAGGGGCCGCACGGCATCTATACGGCAGTTTTCCGACTTGATGAAACGCAAAGCCCCCAATCAAAGGGAAGGACAGGAGTCAATGCCCCCCCTCCCCACTCTTTTTGTTCGCACACTGTTTAAAAGTCTCTTTAGCGTTCTGGTAAATATTGTCGGACAAGTCGCGCGTGCCTGCTGCCCCCGAGCCCCCCCCCCCCCTCAGCAAAGTGTAATATTGATCTTAGGGCTGACTGAAGAGGCAGGAGAGGCTGAGGGGGGTGGGGCAGGGGGGGTCTGGGCAAATACCGCCGCGGTTTCCCCCGGCTCACTCTCACTCCAGAAGAGGCCGTGCTGGCCCTGGAGCACTTCCCCCCAAACGGGCCACCTCCTGACCCCCACAATTCAGCTGCTGAATGCCAGCGGGGGCCTGGACAAAACCAGGCAAACAGTGCGCTGTTTGATGGTAAAGTGCTTACTAGGGAGTGCGTTTGAGGGGGCTGCCCCTGCCCCGCACAATGGCGGCAGTGTACAGAACTACACTCCGACCCCAAACGTCTCGTCGGAGGGCAGAGATGAACTGAGGGGCGGAGGCGTACGAGCCGATGATGTAATATCGTCAAATGTGGGGGATTTCCTCAAACAAACACGGACCCCCGTCGCTCCACTGTGGAGGAAACACCTCGTAGAACGATCCGGAATTACAACGCATAGCGCTTACGGTAACTGTCCTGAGGTTGTTTGTGATGTGAACTGGCGGTAAACCCAACCCTTCATCCTGAAGGAAAGACTACCTCTGCAGGTGGTTTGCGCTCCTGCAGGCGTTCGCGTCGGTCGGTTTTCAGATTTCGAAACACTGTCCAGAGTCTCACGCTCAAAGTAAGCGGCCTTCATGTTTTTCTCATCAACCCGTGATATACAGTGTGTGCGCGAAAAACAAGCAGCAGATACAACTTCTGGATATCGTATGAGCGAGTTCCCAATTTAATGGAGAAACATGTCATCGCCACACTTAAATCACACCAGCTGATAAATATTTGAATGGGTGTTTTACTTTGACCTTCACTGTAATTTGGAGAGCCCTGGTGCAATGCAGGGTCTCGTACGTGTGCCTGGTTGTCCTGGACATTAAGCCATTTACAATGATTGTTTTTTCACATTTAATTTTGTCAATACAATACATGACAATGATACATTATTTTATTTTCCCAACTGTCAGATTTCCCCAGACTGCCAGAAGGAGAGAAACTAAATGCATTGTGGTAGATTTGGTATATCAGTCAGCTGAACAGGAAGTTGCAAAGAATATGTCTTTTCATTAATTGTATCTTGAATAATTCTTATAATTCTTATGCACATATCTCAAGCAGGGTTCCCCCAGTCCTTTAAAGTCCTTGACAATATTTTCACCCTGGAAGGTCATGGAAATGCCATGGAAAGTGATCCAATGTCCCACCTGGCCTTGAAGTCAGGGGAAAATGTCAAAAAAACAACTTCACAGCACGTTGAATGCATCCATTTTTCTTGCTGACTCGCTAGCTTGATGTCATTTTACTCACAAGGCGTGTCATACCAGTGTACTGAAAGTGTTCTCAGTGGTCTGTACATTACTCTCAATGGTCAGCGGTCACCAAAGACTGCGCACCTTTGTAGACACAAAATATTTTGAAAGTAATGTGCCTCCGAATGTCCAGGTGTAGTACCGAAAATAAAGGAAATACCTGGATATCTGAGGGTACACAGTGTATTGAAAGCAGGTGCTTCCACACAGGTGTGGCTCCTGAGTTAATTCAGCAATTATCATCCCATCATGCTTAGGGTCACGTATAATAATGAGTGGGAGCTCTGAATGAGGGTACAATACTACAAAGCTGAATGTGGGTGAAATTCTCCATTAAGGAGACCACTTTTGTACTGGAGGACAGTTAATTCCACTTTACGCTCTTCAAGTGCTACTCTCAATCGAGGCGTTAGAATCCCAACGTCATATCACAATGGCATTATCCTTTCAGTCATACTCTACCCTCTGCCCCACGTCTTTTTTCCCCCCATTCTTGTGCCTCTCCCTGCAAAGCGCTGGCCATTGTAACGAGGCACAATCCTACGCAAAATGACAATGGGGCTGTGGAATTGGATTGATAATTAACCATGATTGAAAAAATAATAATAATAACAATGGATAACCGGAAGGTAGTTCCTAAGTCGCCCTGAAAGAGGAGCAAGAGGCTGACAGTGAGAAAGAGGAGTGTACAATAGTGTCTGTCTTTGTTAAGTGGAGGGTCATTAATGCACAATGCCGGCAGACGTCACTTTGGACACCTTCCTTTTCGGGAATGCCATCTTCGGTGACAGGTGAAATTACTTAATGGCAGCCCAGGGGTATGAAAGGGAGCGTGAATAGAGCGCGCGCGTGCACTCCGACCCCGTTTCAATCGCGTGAGCTCCTCCTGGCCTGGATACGCGCACCATTATCTTTACACATCCAAAACGCGGAGGGGAGCAGCAAGCAGAAAACCGCTCCTAAAAAAAGATTTCAGAGGGAGAAGACTAGTGCTCCTGACGATATGGGGGATTGGGCATACTCATACTTGTAGCCGGTATTTTTTTTTTTTGTTTTTTTTTTTTTATACAAGGAGATGCGATGAGTAAACTCTTCCACCGTGACACATCGAGCGTCCAATTGAGACCGAGAGCGAAACTGAATCTACTGCAAAAAATAGAGAGGGCGTCAGGAACAATACAGTTGGAGCCAAGCTTTTTTTTTTCTTCTTTTTTTTTTGTGAAAGAGGGAACGCGTGGGTTTTCTAATTAAGACCTGAAGACGTACCCAGCTGCCTGTAATCTTAGCCGGTAGGCTGGGGGAGAAGCTCACAGTTACACTGAGCAGAGCGCAGTGATTAGGGTGATTCAGGGAGCAGATCCCCCCCACAGCCCCCCCTTGCTTGTGATATGAGAGCTCCTTGGGTGTGGGGCCTGCTGGGGAGAGAGAGGGGGGGCTACATTGAGTTCCCTCCTCGCTGGAGGAACCCCTGGAGCTCTGGATCACCGTGCCCTCGTCCCGTACCCCTCCTTTCCACCGGCAGGATAGGGGGGCTGTGGAGGGGGGCGCTCTTTCCAAAACGCACGCTTTCGAAAAGGACAAGATGGGGATGCATGGGCCGTCAGCCGCAATGACGGAGCCGGGGTTTAAATGGGGGAACATGTCGTTAAAAACCCACAGCCCGAATTCCTGCTCTTCCTACTTTTCTCTCTTTACGAAATCTGGAACTATCGAGGTTTGGAGACGTTTTTTGGTCAAGCGCCAACGCCATCTCAACTTTGATGCCAGAATTGCTGTAAAACACACACAGAGATTTAGTGTGCTTTAATAGGCACAGTGCAGCTTGAGTGAACGGTTCTGAGGGAACGGTGGCACCTTCAGATATGCTAGCGTGCCTTTTTAGCACGCCGTGAGTTCAATATTCATCGAGAGGAACTCACGTATTCCAAAGAATCGTGCCCAGTGTTCGTTCACCTTCTCTTAAGAATTGTGCCCAATTCCCATACGTAGAAAAGCAGTCTATGTACAGTCTAACTGAAGAAGGGGAAAAAAAACTCAAACGAGATGACAGAATGCATCATTACCAAAAAAGAAAAGCACTCTCCCACTGTTTGCTGGCCGCTGGGAGCTTGCCGCCTCGGTACAGGTCATTTCAGAGTGGAATTACCGTTTGGATTGAGTTACAGGGAACTACAGTTACAGTTTTTTCAAGGCTCTGATTAAGACGCTTAAAAAAAAAAAAAAAGATTTCCTTCCTGGAACTTAAAGAAAGCCCCCAGACTCTGAAGTTAACAATCAGTGCTGCCTTGATAAAGACACATGTGCCACAGATGTTTGCAAGAATAACTCTTATTCTTGTTGTGGGCAGCAGGGCACCGCCATGTCGCCCTCACCTCCCCGCGCTCTGAAGGAGCCCCGATACCGAGCCCTCCATGGAGATGCGCTCACGCCAGGTCTTACAGTGGACTCTTGTGGCAGATTCCTAAGTGACAGCTGAAAACGCAACGCAGCGGCCAGCGTTGTTTGTGAAAACAGGTCAATCGCTCCAGCGTTTGCTCTTTTTTGTTTACCCCCTCCCCGACTTTAGCGAGTGGCCCACTCCATGTGAGTCTGTGCTACATTCGAGCCCCCCCCACCCGCCCCCACGCCAGACACTTCACTCGAGTGCCGATATTCCGCCGGGCTCCCCATCTCCTGTTTCCCACTCGACGACGGACTCTTCCCGACCCCCTGATCCCGATTTCTGTTTGCACAGACCCGTTACAGGGGGGTACCGGTAGAGGAACCCCCCCCCCCCTGTGCTGGAGCACAAAGGGGCTCTTTCAGAGGCGGGCCTCCTCATCGAGCGGCACGAGGGAGGCGTCCGCAGAGTGGGCCTTAGCGAGCGGCAACGTTTGGGCCGGGCTCGTTAGCCCCCCTGGAGGTAGCGGGTTACCCTGAGGGAGGGGGCAGTGGGGAGAGGCTTCAGGTGTGTGAGACCACACCTTAACACTGGAGAGCGGAGGCCCCCCTCTCTCTCTCTCAGCCTTCACAAAGCCTTCACACTCCCGCCATCAGCTACACGTGTGGAGATCTGCTGCCGAAAGCTACAGTATGACAACATCATGTAGACCGACGTCTCAGTAACCGCGAGGTAGACACTGCGGCCTGTACATGTGCGACATCAGTATGCAGATGACGGCAAATGAATCTGGGCAGCGCTCCACGACAAACAGCATCTTTCATGCAGGAAACGGTCATTTCTACAAGTTGACTCTAGCAAAATTAAGCTAGAATGAGGGGAACCATTAACTCCAGTGTGTTTACGAGGGAACATTTTCCCTTAATAATTTTTATGCCGAATTGGAGAATAAGAAACCACTGTGCCCTTGCATAATAGTTTTATTCTTTTTTATTTTATTTTTCTTACAAGAAGCATGGATCATTGATGATGGTATGGAAGGGTCCATGTTTTGTAAAATAAACTTTTTTTAACGTTTATTTAGTGTTTGCATTAAACCTGTGAACACTATGCAGCCAGGCAGGTTTGCAATGATAGGCAATAAACACTGAATTACAACACGGCTATGGCCTTCAATCATAATTTAAGGTGTGATGTGTAAATTGGAAATGAAACACTTTCCATTAGTGTTATTCCTTCTGTCCAACGCTATTTTCTTAAATAGCTGCGGGGGCAATTACACTGTCTCAATGTGCAACAGCTCAGCGACTTGAGGAACGTGACAACCTAAAACAGAAACGTATGCAAGGGCTGAGTTTTTGGAAAAGCATAGACTATGTTTTTTTTGTGGTTTTAGCATGTGTGTGCACACCTGCGAGGAACTGCAAGCGCCTGTCTCCTCCTCCTCCTCCTCCTCCTCACCATTACTTAAACAAAAGCGTGTGTATTTTTCTGACAACACCGGCGCTAAAAAAAGAAAGTCCAAACTGTGGTTTCAGAGACACTCCAAAAAAAACCCGACCCTCAGCGGTTAAGTTAACTCTCTGCCTTTTTTTGCAAGTGGACCTGGCGACTGGAAATAACAAATGTCCTCAACATTTGTGGCTGCAGCGAGGACCTAATTTATTGTAATATCAGATCGCCCTGCAATAACTCATTTGTTCCTATAATAAATATATAAAGAAAGACAAATTGCTACACGGAGTACACATTTTCCTCACGGCGTGGAGCCGGCACTCCTGGGAAAAAGTTGCGCCGCGGTTAACCAATAGCAAATCCGTGAGCAAATCATGTGTCATTATGATGGACAACTGAAGCATAGAGGTATTAAATAGATTTGGGGGTCTGGGGTCTCTCTGTAGAGCTCCGCTTGGACCCCCAATAATCACTACCCACCCCCCACTCCCTCCTGCTCCCCCTTCTCCCCCCTCACCACCTTTTTCCCCTCCACAGTGCTCTTTCTGCTTTCCACTCCCTTCTTTTTCCCCCTCTCTTTTATGATATGGAGGATGAAACGGGCTCCATGTTGAGCTTGGGAAAGATCCCTTCGCCCGCTCGCTGTGCCAGCTGGACTGACCCAGCGTGGTGAGTTGAATTTCACTCAATTGTTGCTGTTATTTATTTATTTTCCTTAGAGCAACCAAGTCGCTTGGCGTCTATAATATCTGAGTGGGAGATGTTAAAGGTGCTTTATACAGGGGCCCCTGGGTGGCTCAGCCGGTAAAAGCACTTGCCCGGAGAGCAGGTTGCCCACTGCGGCTGGGGTTTGATTCCGCGGCCCTGGCTTGGGGGCCACGATTGGCTGTCCGCCCCAGGGGGAGCGGGAGGAGGGAAGCCAGCACGATCTCGCTGCAGGTACACAAAGCTTTTCTGCGTGTATTGGATTCACGGTCAACGGCCTGGTGGGGTCCATCTTGAAGGAGGCGGGCTCGTGCGGGGAGGGTGATTAAATCAATAGGAGGGTACAATTGGCCAACAAATAAACAGCAGGAAAAAAATCAGAAACAAAATTTAAATCGAAAAAAAAGCTGCTTTACACAAATTAAGCTTCAAACAAGAGAAGCTCAGCTTGGTGGAGACCAAAGGTCTATTAATACGTCTTAACTTCAGGCTTAAACAGTCTTTGCGAGACTTAAGTCTGAGAATGACTGGCAACACACTGACGCTGTGGTAAGAACATGCCAACTTCTGTACCCGCTGTCTCCAGCCATTTTAAGTGTTCCTAGCAACACACCCAATGTTTAATTCACAGCCTATTCGCTGCCTTGGAAAGGAACGGAAAAGAGTGCATCGATGCCTCCGTCTAACTGCCAGTTTTGTGGGGGGGTTTCTGTCCACTGAGAACTTCATAACAAGGCTCAGTTTTTTCCACCCTTTCATGTTTGCTGAAGGAGCGGACCCCTGTGTGAAGTGAGGAGCTGTTTGTGCTGTTCGCGCCCCAGCCGTGGCGAGGCAGGGCAGCCCCAGGACCAGTGGGGCTCGCGGTTCTTTGCGCTGGCCGTGGAGGAGCACAGGGCCTGACAGATCGCCTCCGTCAGACGTGACACAGGGGCGGAGGGGGGGGAGGGGGCGGGGGGATCTGGTGGGACGTGGGGGCTTTTTCCTCCCGCTCTCGGCAGGCCCGGGCCGAGGTCTTCTCGGGGGCCCTGACGCCTCGGTGTCTCCACCGGCTGGGCGAGGCCCGTCTGATGGAAGGAAGCGTCACCTGGAGCGTGGCGCTACCTGGCTCTGGTCCAGACTCCCTCCAGCGCTAATAAACGCACTAAATATGCCTACTGTAAAAAAAAAAAAAGAAACTAAAAAAATAATAAAAACGAGAAAAATAAAAAAACATTCCACCCCAAAAAATGCCTCAAACCCCCCCCATTCCCCTTCTCTAGTGCAGGCTTCACAATCCAAAATGTGGGTTATTCTCCCACAGCCAATCGCAGCGCTCGCCCCCCTCCCTTGTTATTCACCTGTGTTTCATGCAAATGCGAAACGCCTCTCGCGCTGGCACACATCGACCCGCAGACATACATCACCGCGGAAGCCTCTGGTGATTTATTGACGCCCAATAAACCCTCGCTATTTGTGTGAGCATACACGGCTCGGCAGCGACTGCTTTAATGCGTCCGCCGTCCCGCTGACTGATGCCCCTTCACTGGTGACTAATGCCCAGGAAGTGGAATCGGCATGTGCTCTAACGTTGCCGGGGCGATTCCGCCCATGTCTGGGCAGGGCCGCTGTGTGTTTTGCCCCTCGGGGGTGAGAAGCAGGCAGCGCGCTGTCTCCTCTGCCCCCCGGCCAACGTGGCTGGGCCCAACGCTGTTGGTTCAGCTGCCCCGCTGTCCCGGGACGGACTGGGAGGGCTGGGTGGCAACAGGACATCCAATACTGATTTAGGAGGACACCCAAACCCTGCACCTCACTGGGGCGTGTGTGAAGCTGCCTTTCCCCATATCCTCCTGGACTGTGGGAACCTTAGCTGGCCACCTCTGGAGCCAGCGCGCTCGCTGGCACGGACGCGCGGCCTCCATCGCGGCCCAGTGTTTCAGGCGTGGCCGCCCCAAAACCTGCTGTCTGGGGCGGGCGGGGGAGGAGGGGGACATGGGAGAGAGGAATCCGCTCGCATCTGAAAGAGCGGGGCTTTATCCCTCACAGTAAAACTTAAGCTTGCTGTAAAAACAAAAAGTAACCTTGAGAGAAAAAATGATTGTTATTGCACTTAAGTTCAAATAAGCGACTGCAAACAAATAACCCGGGCTCCGCGCCTCGGCGGTTAAACACACTTTTTCTGTGCCGTGGGAATCTCAGAGCTTTTTTTTCCCTGACCACAACTGTGTTGAATAAAAGGGGGATTTAGTTGGCTTTCTCTCCTAAGGGCTTACATGATTGAAACATCTGTCCGCCGAGGCCAACGCTGCTGGCACACTCACACACACTGCGTGACCTGAAATATGTTTTGGTGCACGCGATCGTTCGTAGGTGCGCGATTGCGACGCGCGACTCTGTCGCCACACGTTATAAGCGCAGCTTGTTTACCGCAACAGTGCATCGCTGGTGTGAGATAGCGTTGATGTTGGATCCATTTCGAGGCTCAGAGCTGCAGTGTTTTTCGAAGGGGATGTCCGGGGTCTGAACACGTCCCTATTTGGTGGAGCAGGACAGCCGTGCCGATCTTTGAAGGCCCTGCCAAGAATGCGTGCGCATAGTTCACATGGCGTGACGTTGCCTGACCACAAGAAAGGGCCCACAGGCTGATCCAGAGGCTCTCAGTTCACACCGCCATGTATCTTTCCATCTGTGGTGAAGTCGAAAAAAATAATATATATATCCGCCCTGAAGCAGCGACTGGGAGGATTCCTCCCAGGGCGTCTAGGTGTTGGGGAGTTAGGGAGCCATGGTGAACAGATGAACAACATCTTTCTTTTTTTTACAAAACTTTTATGACATCAATTTGTTCCGAGCCACTCCCTCCTTCCCTCCCCCTCTTCCTCAAAACCGCAGCAGGAACCGTCAATACGAGCGGATGATGAAACCTCAAACAATGGCTGGCGTGGCGAGAAAGTTTGGCCTCGAATGAGAGACGCTTGTCGGTGGGTGGAAAAAAGAAAAGAAAAAAACCATCGCTTCCCATCTAATATTTTTGGAAGAAGAGCTTTGCTTTTTCGAATTTCCTAAAGGGGAGATTACCGCTTTTCTGGCGTCGTCTCAGAGACCGCTGGCGGGGCCACACAGAAGTTACGAAGTAAGCACATCGCGCTCCAGCTCTCTGTAACACAACGCTAGCGCACCGAGGACACCAGGACGTACGAGCGCAGCCTGCTCCTCGAAACTCTTCAGCGCTCTCAGAGAAACGCTGCGAGCTACGGTTTGTCATCGTGTAATGATAGCTGCGTGGAGCACCGCGTTTCCCCGGCCCCACGATGACGGGATAATAGCCTGGGTTAAATCAAGCCCTGGCCCGATCGAAGAGGCAGCAACAAGTAACTTAAGGAGGAAGGAACGCACTGAGGGCGTAGTGTGCGTTAGCGTCTTGTGCAGGGCGAGTTTGCCTCCACTGTGCCGTTTACATTTCCTGTCTGGAGAGACTTTTGAGGGGAGTTTTGTACACACAATTCAACTTTACAAAGTTATTGTTTTTTTTGTCAATATTATTAAAACGTTATTGGTTTTTTTGTCAATATTATTACAGTTATTGTTTTGTTTTTATCCCTCCTGTCTCACTGTCTCGCTTGACAGTCAAACTTGAATCTTGTCCATAGTGCACCTCCTCCACCGTTGGTTCGTGGCTTGCACGATGACATCCTTATTTTCTTTTGTTCATAGGCTTCTTAGTTTTCCTCTTGGATCACCTGCCCCATAATCAGGGTAATCTGGGCTTATATCCTTCCTTACCCTAATTACGGTATGTCGGAAGATCCTTATTGCAGCACAGAAAGGGAAATCATTCCAATCCTAACACTTAAATGATTGAGGGGATGGTTCCCTGCTTCTGGCAACACGTTGTCCCTTCACGATGATTACTGTTGGTTATTAGAAACCGATCTAAGCGTGGCCTCTATAACACAGAGCGCTGAGGCAATGGGCGTCTTTTTAAAGTATATTTAAGACTGGGATCGGTCGCGCACCCAAAAACCACCTCAAATGTCAATGCTCTAGCCACAAGACCACTGACCCCCGGGACACACAGTGAAGTGGTGTTTCTCCGTCTGTAGAGTAGCAGGATTTCATTATTTGTTAGCCCTGGGTCAGCTGTTTCTTTGACAGTAAACCCCTTTCTGCTTATTTTGTTGGTCCCACAGTTTACTGTAGCCTGTCTGGGACCGCCTCCTGGAGCGTGTCCAGGAAGTGCTGTCGGGGTCACGACCCCCCCTCCCGTCTATATTTAAACACAAAAACAACCCAATTGCACACAAGCGTCCTATCCGTGGGAAACAGTCAATCCCCTAAGCGCCATGGTTCCTTTCCCTGCCGCACTTCATGAAGCATCTGCCTTGCAGTACATTAAACACAAATTTGCGTCGTTAAGCTTTGAATCTGTTCCATCGCAGTTACGCTGTTGAAAATGATATCTTTGTGTGACGGGATGTTTGTTACAGGTGTGCCACGCTCCGTGCCGTTACAGGTGCGGACGATCGACCGGGCTTCATGTTGCTGCTGCTGCTTCGGGAGCTCGATAATCGCGTTAATTGCTGATAGCTAATACTGCGGTGTAGACCGTGTTACTAATACAACCTTAGATCTGTAATTACTGGCAAACCGCCTCCCGGAGGGAATACTCTGGTGTCAGGAGAAATCAATTTCCCCGCTGAACCGAACAGCCACTGCACACAAACACACAGAACACGACGGTGGCTCTCGCGTCGGAAGGAGTTTACAAGTTCATTAACAATGTTTTCCACATGGGACGTTTTCCCAAGCTTTTTAGAAACCCACCTGAAATGAAAGGGTGTAAATCTGTGTTTTCTTCACCTAAAGTTACTCCCCAATGAGCGTTGCAATACACAGCAGTGGGACATGTTGTTACAATGCCAAAATGTTACAATGGCGAAATGTAAATGTCGTTCAGAGTTGGTTATCAGAGCGTCTGTGCTTTGTTTTTACCGCGGCACGGTTCGCATCACAGCCCTTTGCTTACATACTTTTCTGCACAAGGAAGGACACAGACACTTAGTTCTATTTGTACTCTGGAGGACATGGCTGATGTAGCGCTCGGAGGTGTACACTGTCCCTGCTATTTTCGCCACGTTTACTCGATGCTTAGATGACTCCAGACATGCACTTCTCGTCATGGTTAAGTGGCCTCCCATTCACCATCGCGTTACGAAGCTGGGATAACACACTGCGGCCGCGCGGTGTTTTCATTATGGAGTGAGGGGGTGGGGGGGGGGGGGGATGTGTCTGTGGGCCTTTGGAAAAACTTTGGATAGACACGCCTGAGCTCAGACTGCCCAACTCTCGGCCCTGCTGTCCCCGGGGGGGCGGGAACACGTTTACAAATGAGGCCGGCCGGCCGCTCCCCCTGGTCCAGCTGACGCTCCGTCCTGTCGGCGCGTTCCCCCTCCCTGCGTCTGTTTATTATAGTTTTTCCTGGGGCCGGCAGGCCCTTGTTGTTGCAGCGTCTGACTGCAAACTAACGCTGCCAGGGGAGTGGAACTCTGACTCGGAACCACAGCTGAGGAGCGCTGGCACTGTGCCGCCGGACGGAGCCGGAGCCTGAGCCCGGGACGGCTTTCTCTGCACGCGGGCGTCCGGGGGGAGACAGGAGCTCCCTGGGCCCGCCGCTCTGGAGCAGGGGAGGAGGGAGGGAGGGAGGAGGGAGGAGAGGAGAGGAGAGGAGAGGAGGGCAGGACGGAAACGTCTCCAACCAAGGACTCATTCTTCTCAGAGGCGAGGCGTAATTTGTAGCTGGAAATGTGAGGCGGGCCAGGATAAAGCAGGACATGCTGGGAACGGCATGCCGTTTCTTGAAGACGAGGGCGCAGAAGAAGGAGAAGAAGAAAGGGGAGAGGGAGAGACGGGGTTTGGCTAATCCCCTAAAGCATCCGTATATCGCGCTCCGCTTCTCTCCCTGTGCTTGTAAATCGCCAGGAATGTAACGTGTTGTTTTTGGGCCCTGCGTCTGCGAACGCCTCTGGTTTGGAGAGATTTATGTTTGAAGTCGTTGCCCAGAGCTCACTTTAGTGCCTTTAACTAGAGGCTTTGCGGTAGGCTAGGGGAGTGTTCCGACGCAACAAATAATATTAGAGTTATATTTTGTTTCAGAGTGACTCACATTTTGTAAGGGCATCAGAGCAGTTTCTCCACGTTGCTCTGTCTCCATGAATGATATGTGCTTTGGCAGAAATGGTGTAACTCCTCAAGGGTCACAACTGAGCACTTCAACCAAAGAAGATATAAGAGCCTCACATGAATCTTAAAGAATCAATTTGTCCAAAACTACTTTGACTATTTTTTTCCCCAAAATATCTATGTATATATATATATGTATATTTTTCTTTTTTTCCCTCACGTAACAAATACAGTATTGCTGCATTTGCAAAAAAAAATTATGTTCTGGAATATTCCTTTGGAACAGTTTTCTCTACGGACTGGCTATTTGTTATTTTTCAGTGATTAAAATGTGAAAAATATGCTCTGCCATTTTTTTTTTTTTAAATAACTTCAAAAATATAAAACCACTGTGATTAATTTTAAGCAAAGTCATAAAAGCAAACCCCCACCGCCCCCCTCCCCCAAGTTTCTGCAGTATCTAGGCCATAGCAGAAGTTCCTTTAATGACAAAGAAAGCAGGCGGGGGAAATAACTACTTTCTGCACAAAAAAACCTTGTGCACTTGGAGCTGCATTTTATTCTGCAATCAGCCGCCTATAAATAGAGAAGGGGGCGGGGGCGACGACGAGAAACTGCTCTGTTTTCACTTAGTGTATCTAATCTTTAAAACCCCCTTTAGGCCCGACGGTTCCCCCAAGTGAAATTTAAGATAAAAGGAGGCGGGCATCTTGGAGAGCCATCAAGCCAAATGTTTACAAAGAGGGCCACATAAAATGAGTGTAAGCATAAATCTCATTACCCTGATTATTTTTTTGGGTGCGCTCTGTAACGGGGGAGAAGGGTTTCCATGTGGGGGAAGACGGAGAAGGACGGCTGTCTCTACTGGGGGCCGGCGGGCAGCAGCAGAGAGCACGCAGTCGTACAGCACTAATGACTGGAAGAGAGGAGGGACTCAGTCAATAGGCCTTCCTGTAATGTACTTGCTTCTCAGATTTCTCCTCATACTGGACATTATTGATACACTGACATGAAGTAGACCATAGTGGATACAGAGGTCATTGTCCCATCCCCTCCCCCATAAAAGACTTCTGGGATGAGTCAAAAATGCTGTTGGTCTATCAGTAAATGTTCATGTGAATTTATCTTCGCTAACATTTATGAGGCTACATAACCGGCGATTTAACTTTTTCTTTTGGTGAATCTTAGGGACACTTCATTGCAGGACTGTGTGCAGTTCAGCACGTTAAACTAGCACTTTCTAATGCTTTTTCATTATTTAACATTAATTGTTTGTTGGGCTCTTTTTCAGTCTTCTTGGTTGGCGGTTTCTCTTTTGACTGATGAAAGTGTTCCTTTTTTACTTGTGCAGGAATGTGAATGTTGATTGCACACATTAACAACATATAAAAGTTGAAGCAGCTTTGGAGTTGTCTGAGAAAATTATTGCGCAAAGATTATAATAACATCTTATGGTGCTATAAAATGTTATTATAATAACTGGCAAGATATATATATATATATATATATAAGATATACTGGCAACAATTAAAATTTCATTTCATTTTTCTTTTTTTAATTAGGTTGTAATTTTCAAAGCGCTATTTGCCGGCCCGTAACATCATGTCATGCCTATCTATTTGAGTCTTGACAAAGAAAACAAAACCGAAGACACCACAATAGGTCATTACTTGTGCAAGGCGGCTTCCTGTGTTAGAAAGGGGTCCTGTCTGTGTGTAACCAGCCTTAACTAACGACGGAGAGAGAGAGAGAGAGAGAGAGAGAGAGAAAGAGCACTGCCCTCCTCTCCTGGAGCCTCCAGGCCTCATTTAGAGAGAGAGAGAGAGAGAAAAGAGAAGAGTCCCGTCCCCCTCCCTCCCTCTCTCTCAGGAAGATTAGTGGCCGTCCTTTTGGAGTAGGTGGTGTGGACGCTGAGCCTTTTTTTCGGCAACATTTTTCTCTGCCAGCCCGCCCTGACCCCTCCGAGCGCGCCCCCCCCCCCGCCCCCCTCCGTAGCTGGCGCACCGGTCCGCGGGGGCCCTGCGTCAGGACCCCGTCGATTATTCACTGTCGCCCGGGGAAGACTTCGCCCCAGGGTGATAAAAGAAACTGCCCTTATCGCTAACTCGCCGCTCTTAAGAAACTATTTACACAGCGCTGCGCCCCGCCATCCATCTACCTCTCTCTCTCTCTCAGGCCCATTGTCCGGGGCTCGCGGTTCCACACAGCGTCTAAACAGCGCCATCGGCCTGCTTAATAAGCGCTGGCTGCAGCCCTTTGTATTAATGGCGGTAGGTTGGGGGGGCTTTGCATACACAAGTGTCACTAGTTTGAACCCCTTTTTTTAATGAGCTGGTTTATCTTTTCCTTTTTTGGAGGAATTTTTGTTTGTGCGCAACGTTGACAAAAGATCGCGTATCGTCGCTCGATTGTGCCGTTGTTTTTCCGATATGAATGATAAGATGTCACTTTCCGTAAAGGCACGTTGCGGGCCGCTTGTAGGTTGGGCCCTCCCTGTAGGTGGGGACTTGTGAGGTACCTGATCACCTTCATTACCTTATTGTGTCATTTGCTCGGCTCCTTGTGAAAATGTGGTCACTTTGGCACCCTGTGCAAAAAAAAAAAAACCCTTCTTTCCTTTTTTCTCCATAAGCCATCGCCCCCCCCATCCCATCCCAACCCAACCCCCCAGGCCCTTGTTCCCCACATCATCCAGTGTGTTTGGACCAGGGGCTTGGTCCTGGGGGGCAGGCAGGGAGGTGTTAAGTACCTGCCGTCGCCCACCCCCCCCCCACGAGGGACAGCCCGACCCAGAAGAAATTTGTCTTGGGGAAGCAGAGACGCTTAGCGCACAGCATCAATCTCCCCTCCGCATGACAAACTCACTTTCAGCAAGATGTATGTGATGGGCCACCAAACCTAGTTAATCAAATCATTACCAACACCCGCTCTGCTCTGGCCTAGTTTACGTGTAGGTGCTAGGAAAGAGAGGAGGCAGAGAGAGAGAGAGAGAGAGAGAGAGAGAGAGAGAAAGAGAGTGGGAAAGAGAGAGAGGGAGGGAGAGAGAGAGGCAAGGGAAGAGAGTATATAAAACCTGAACCCTTTTGGAGAAAAAAATACATCTTCCAAAGACATAACAAAAAGTAACATTTTCAAGATTTTAAAAATGTTTCATACATACTGCCGCATACACTCCTCCTCAATGAAACGTTACCTTACGGGGCATTTGTAATTAACTTTACACCGAGTGTAGTGACACCCAAGTGGTGACTGATGGCGCAAATGGTACACTTCTCTCCGGACACCTCCGGTGTGTGGAAACAACATTTGTCATAAAAGGATTGCTTTTGAATTACAAATATATATATATATATTTTTTTTTTTTCGATTACGATATCACAATACCTGATCTCAGTGTATGCTCCTCCTAATGGTGAACACAATACGGGACTTGAAATAGACCAATAAATCCTGCGGGCTGGGTATCTTGTCACTGCGGGCCTGTGTGTAAGGCTGTCCAGCCAGACAGATGTGGGCTGTCAGAAGAAATACAGGCGCCCATTTAAATTCATTAATGAGACGCGGAGCCCAATGCATATTGAGGCCGAGTTCCACACCGCCCCCCCCCCCCCAAACAGCGTGGGGCCCGGGCCTCCATAAAGCAGGCTGCGGTTCAGGAGTCACATGACCTGCGCTTTAACTGCCAATCACACGACCTGCAAATAATACATAAACAAATACACGAGAGAGAGAGAGAGAGAGAGAGAGAGAGGGAGAAATGGGAAAACCAGAAAATCGGCTGATGGTTATTTAAAAAAACAAAAACGTTCCTTTAACTCTAGCCATAAATGCATCTTCATATGGAAAAGAGAGAGAGATAGAGAGAGAGAGAGAGAGAGAGATAACAAGTAAAGGCACCTGGTCCCATTTTAATTGACTGGAGCATTGTTTTCACTTTTAAACAAAGTGACTCTTTCACTTGAGTTCATTATACGCACTCCATTTCCATAGACCAGAGGGAACGAGACCCCGGCTGCTAACGCAAAACAAATGGCCGCCGCGTGATAAATGGTTCTATTAGCGATCCAGATTGTTAAACTCTGATACAACAGAACGGAGGGAGAAGTGGCCCATTCATTCTCCCCTCTCCGCACCCGGAGATGGCTGTAAATAGCTTGTTTTTTTTATGTGTAAATAACATATTAAAACTCTGCATTAGCCCTGTCCTTTGATAGAGAGGGAAATTGTTAGGAATAAATAACGGCGGACAGGGATGTAAAACGAGGGTAGGGGGGCTAAATAGAGCCGGTGCCTGTTCGCGGAGGTGGGCACGACTTAGGTGACGGGAATTCTGCAGCCCGTCATAAACCATACGCTGACAATAAGGCGCCGGGGGTAACAGGGCCGTATATAACCGCCCGTCCGCGTTTTTTCCGCCCCCGGCACACGCCCGTCGGGTTCAAGGACCTCGTCTCCCCGGACCCCCGGTGATTCTTCTTCGTCGTCTTCGCCCCCCCCCCCCCCCCCCCCCCCCGCAATCCTCGCTTTTACCTGCGTCGAGGACGACACGTCGCATTACGATGCGACGCATTACCGCAGTAGCCCAAGGACACTCCTTGTGGCGGACAGCTGAGGCCCAGCGGTTGATTGTGGACCCAGAGTTTAGGCCTGGTCCGGAAAAGGACCCTGTGCTGTTTCAGGGAGCGCCTGAAGTCGCTTTGAGTCGGCACCGTCCGCTCTCTCGTGACATTTGAAAACATTTTGAATATAATACTCGATGAGATTTTTTTCCCTGATTGTTCCTGATAATGGCAGAGTACGCCGCAGCCCTGCACTTCTTCCAGCTCTTTTAAACCTGCTGGCGCTGGGAGCTGGGAGCTGGGAGCCGGGAGCTGGGAGCTGGGAGCCGGGAGCTGGGAGCGCAAGCTTAATTGGGTTCAATCAAGACAGTGATAAAGTTAACCAGGTACTTACAGGCCCCACCAGGGCCCAACCTGCAGGCACTGTGGCCCTCTGGGCCAGGATTAGGGGGGGGGGGGTTAGGCACCCCAGCGTTACAGCACATCGTCGCCAAGCAAATGCAACTGTGTCGCCCCCCTCAGTAAGAACGTCGATGAGCAGCTCATGTCATCCTGAAGGTGCTCATCACACAGGGGGGGGTCTGTTCAATCTGCAGGTACCCTCTCCTGCTGGATGCTGTCATCATGCCAACCCTCCATCCTGTGTCTGGATGCTGTGTGAAGGGCACAGCCCCAGCACACTGAGGAGGCGGGTGTGTGAAATGACCAAGGTGCCGTCTCCCCCCCACAAAATGTTTTTTAATCTATTTGCCATTTTTAAGTATAACGTTTTTTAAAGTTGAAAACATTTTTTTTTACACACCTTTCAATAAGCGGCTCAATTTAAATAGACATGCAAATATCAACTGGAAGGAAAGGCGTAGAATATATTTAACAAAATTGTATAGATGATTGCTGTACTTATTTATTCATTTGCGATATCATAGCTCTGATCTCCATGCTGATAGATGTGCCACAAACGAGGACACATAGAATCTGATTAAAAACAAAATCATTTTTTGTTAAATAGTCAGTGTGGGTACAAATGCCCTGTGTCTTCACCCATTTCTTTAACAATTAATGACTATTACTTTACAATGGCAGGCCACCAAGCCCTTCATTAAACAGTAAAAACGACACAATATCACACGCCCCATTACCATTTCAAAGGTAGCCTTCAATCGGCATCTTTGTCGATCTCCGAAGGACCGTGTCGTCCACTGCTCCAGCAGCCATTTTAAGTAATTCATTACTTCTATACTCTGGAGGTAAGAACAAGGTCTTTCAACCTCATTATCTATAGCTTTCATCACACATTCA
Source organism: Aldrovandia affinis (assembly GCA_029706075.1). Classification (NCBI taxonomy): domain Eukaryota; kingdom Metazoa; phylum Chordata; class Actinopteri; order Notacanthiformes; family Halosauridae; genus Aldrovandia; species Aldrovandia affinis. Next base: position 910,007 of record JAINUG010000195.1, on the reverse strand, counting down.
CTGACATCTTTAAAAAACATGCCTTCACTCTCTCTCTCTCTCTCTCTCTCTCTGCTCATGTGCTGGCTGGACACACACACTGGTGGCATGTCAAAGAGGAGCTGTTTTAAAGACTGCACATTTTCACCCTTGACATCAGCACAAATGCACGTTGAATGTGTGAGCCTACCCAAACCGCCGTTGCGATGTCGACCAGTCGTTTTGTCATACGGCGCACCTCGCCCCAAGCCACGTCGAGTTAGCTCAATTTGTTTGGAGCAGAAGAGCGAGACTAGATTGAGTTTGCTGACAAATCTGAGAAGGAACAAGCACGGGCATTGCCAGTAATCCACGCAAAACGCGGAGCCCGCATTGAGGCTTAAGAGCTGAGGGGAAGCAGTGGTTTCTCACAGCAGGTAGATACAGAATAATATCCCACACAAACTGAAGAGCTAGAGGACACAGTGGTCCTGTACGAAGCCTGCATGTCCAGTCTCCACTGCCTGGCTCCCGTTCCAAAAAAACTAAAAAAATCGAGTACTTCTGCCCATATCTCTAATAAGAGCATGGCACACAAAATCGTTTTTTTTTTTGGCTGAACAATTCAATAAAACTTTTTCAGCCACCCTTTTCTTCTGTTGCCACTAGGGGCACAAAAATGTCCTATTTTTCACCCATTTCTTTAACAATTAATGACTATTACTTTACAATGGCAGGCCACCAAGCCCTTCATTAAACAGTAAAAACGACACAATATCACACGCCCCATTACCATTTCAAAGGTAGCCTTCAATCGGCATCTTTGTCGATCTCCGAAGGACCGTGTCGTCCACTGCTCCAGCAGCCATTTTAAGTAATTCATTACTTCTATACTCTGGAGGTAAGAACAAGGTCTTTCAACCTCATTATCTGTGGCTTTCATCACACATTCACTGACATCTTTAAAAAACATGCCTTCACTCTCTCTCTCTCTCTCTCTCTCTCTCTCTCTCTCTCTCTCTCTCTCTCTCTCCTCTCTCCCTCTCTCTCTCTCTCTCTCTCTCTCTCTCTCTCTCTCCCTCTCTCTCTCTCTCTCTCTCCCCTCTCCCTCTCCCTCTCTCTCTCTCTCTCTCTCTCTCTCTCTCTCTCTCTCTCTCTCTCTCTCTCTCTCTCTCTCATTCTCTCTCTCTCTCTCTCTCTCTCTTTCTTTCTGTGCCTGCCCTGGACACAAGCGCACTGGTGGCATGTCAAAGCCGAGGATTACTACTCATTAATATAAGCACAAACACACATTTCTTTTTTAAAACATAAAAGGCGCTGGTGTTCTTAATGTCACTCTAACTCGATGCGCTCGTAATCGCAACCCAATTTCCGGCTTCCCGTGCCTTCTAAGTGGGGCCGCTTCCAAACCGCAAAATACCTGTTCCACAGCCCCTTCTTGATATTAATGAGGAGTCTTTCTTCTGTGGTAGGGACAGGGCGAGTTCCATTACGATTCCCATCAGATCTCTACTGTAAGTCACCTCTGACGGGGGCAAGGGGGCGCTTTTGGGCTAGGTTATCGGGGCTGATTATGACCAGGAGCATCATTTTCCCTGGCCGGCGTTTTATCTTTCCAATGTATATTTCATGTGCGAGTTCTTTTCTCTCCCCCCGCCACCCTCCGATCCCTCTCCCCCCACCCTCCGATCCCTCTCCACCTCTGTAAAGCCACGGCTCCTGTGGTATGTGCCGGCGGACTGGTGGCTAAACTTTGCGTTCGAAAACGGTGCACCTGTTGCCAAGGTTACATCCATGCATCATTCAAACCCCTCAGTGCCAATCAATGTCAGGCCAGCTTCCTCTGTGTGTGTGTGTGTGTGTGTGTGTGTGTGTGTGTGTGCGTGAGTGTGTGTGTGTGTGTGTGTGTGTGTGTGTGTGTGTGTGTGTGTGTGTGTGTGTGTGTGTGTGTGCACTTAAAAGACCCTGGGATGAGCTCTATGGGAAAGATGGATCTTCACGGAGAGAGCGTTGGGCTGAATGAACTGCGCCAGGCATTTACAAATCTCGCAAGTGCCGTTGGCTTAGCTCAAGCAAGCGAATCGCTTTCCAGGGCGTTTGGTTTTATTGAATGCTTAATGACATTTTCCAGAAAATATAAACACAGATATACACATGATATGGTAATGATACTAATAGGTGTGCAGAGGACAGGTACAGGTGTGCACCTTGAAAGGGTCGTTGGGGGGGCAGAAGGGGCATACCTCTTGCCACTGCTGAGGGGGAGGGTTTCTTGGGGAGGTCAGAGAAGCTGTTTCCTTCCATGCTGGATACCTTGCACTCCTTCTTCTCTGTGGCGGTTGAGGCAGAGGTCTCCATGACGGGCGGCGATGACTGGGGGAAAAGACCTGCAGAGAGAGAGAGAGAGAGTGAGGAAAAAAACAAGTGCATGTGTGCTTGAGGAAAGAGAGACAGTGTGTGTATTCGTCCGTGTGTGTGTGTGTGTGTGTGTGTGTGAGAGAGGTAGGTGAAGAAAGTGACAGAATGCATGTGTGTTTGACAGAGAGAGCGACACAGAGAGAGAGAGAGTGTGTGTGTGTGTGTGTGTGTGTGAGAGAGAGAGAGAGATAGGTGAAGAAAGCGACAGAATGCATGTGTGTTTGAGGAAAGAGATAGAGTGTGAATGTATGAGTGTATGAGTGTGTGTGCGTTTGACAAAGAGCTACACAGAGAGAGTGTGTGTGCATGTGTGTGTGAGTGTGTGAGAGAGAGAAAGAGAAAGAGACAGAGAGTGAGCTTGTTATTTGTGTAAATATCAGTGTGTGCGATATGAGATTTTTGCAGAATTCCCCCCCCAACATAATTTATGTGCCCCCTCTATGACAAATGGAAGTTTCAACAGGACAATTAGGTGGTATTGTTTGCATATATTGACAGACACAGTAACTCAAGGTTGTATCCACAATGCACATTGCAGCCATAGACAGCCAGCACTTGCATCAAGTTTCTCAGTCTATATGAGAAGTGATTACTCCCAACCACAGATCAAAAGTTGGGAAAACTGCAGGACACCTTGCTTCCGACAGAGGGAGCCCTCCTTAGCACGCTGTGCTGCAGGTCATTACCATCACACCTGATACACCGCAGCAGGGCACAAAAAAAGCGAAAATTTACGAGCTAAAATTTAAAGGCAAGCAGAACCCCAGCTCTCTGATGGATAATAGCATTAATTCAAGTAATTAGATCAAGTGGAGGAGTGCAGTATTGTTCACCAAAGCCATTCAACCCAGATACTACGAAACATTTGTAAAAATCCAGGCCAATCTGGCTAATTCATATATCTTAAAAAAACATAATTATGCTAATTTTATTAAGTGAACCTGTCCTAAATTAGGTCAGCAGCCTTGGAAAACCACTGGCTATTATTACTGCAGAGCCACGCGAACAGAATGAATGGCTCTGAGACCAAACCTGCAAGATGATGAAGAAAATATATATTTAAAAACCCTATACTACAAAAATGAAACCAGAAAAAGACCCCCAAAACTAGTTTACGAAGTGATGGCATCTGACGTTAGAAACCCGGATGTGGCTGCACTCATTTTAATCGCAGAATTATTTTTTAAAATCCACTTTTATTACCGTACTTTCCCGAGCATATTTAGTAATGTAAAACTACCGGACAACTTGTGGAATTCAGTCCAACCATTTTACACTTTCTTTCTAACTTTGATGAATGAATTTATTATTGAAAGTAACACAAAAAAAAAAGTCAAAATAATTATTGCTTAAATGTGTTTTTCAACGTGAAGGGCAAACCCGCTGTGCGGTTTTCCGGCTGGATGTGGGCCCTGGTTACGGACAAGGAGCCGCGAGGCCCAACGCTGTGCCTTGCCCCCTGTCAGTGCACTTCAAACACTCGTCTTAAATGGAAGATGACTTGGCAGCGCGCGCTTGTTTAACTTTGTGGAACCTACGAGATTACCCTCGGTGCAGAGCAAACAAGTGGCGGTTTGGGGCTGAAAGAAAACCTCATTCCGGGCCTTTTCATTTGGTGATCCCCGAGATGCGGGAAGGGCTTCCTCTTCAGTAAAAGGGGCTTAGCCTCGCATGTAACTCAGAGTTGTTGTTTTTGGTTTTTTTGCTGGCTTTTTATCAGTTCTGTTTGCACCGATTGTGTCTTACATTGTTGAACGAACGAACGAAAAAAAATAAAACCGCAGCGTTTAAAAGTGTTACAAATGCACAGGGGAATTCTCACCACAAGCCCATGTTTGGCATGCGCCCTGTTTATGAGATAGAGTGGTGCTGACACTATTATAGAATTTACACAGACAGCTAAATGTTTGAACGCTTTGTCACCATCGTCGGAGTAAATAAAGCAATGTAGCTTTTAAAAAAAGTTCATTTTCACATGGAGAAGGATGTATTTGAAATAAACATTTAGCCGATTACTTCGTATAAGTAGATAATACAAATACTTTATTTATTTATTTTGCATTTCAGTTTCACGTTACAAGCATTTGTTTGTTTTGTTTTTATTTGTTTATTACATTTCATTTTATGGTGTATACTTGTTCGATTTTTTTCTTAGGGCATGTTATGTGTTCAGAGTACTTTACACAATTGCTTTTTACGTTATAAGTATTTTCAGTGACAGCATAGCCAACACTTCCAGGCCTGAATATTTTTCTAATTAATTAGGTTAACACCCCACACCTGTGTTACAGCTGTTGGCAGGTTGCGCTTAAATCCTAAATTGAAACGCTTACAACATTTACTTTTATAGATGTTAGACTAAGTGGGCCGCTATACGCTTTATTGTTGTGATGTTTGAGAACACAAAGACACAAACAGCACTTATATTTTTCTCCAAAAATCTAACGACCGGGCTTTGTAAACGTGTTCACAAAAACACTGGTTTCAAAAGTTGCACGTTGCGCATCTCCCCGCACGTGAATCCGAACGCGCCGTGCACCTGTGATTAGAGCGAGGGCCAAGAGGACGTCTCGCGCTTACACACGGGATTAAAGACCAACCGTAACCGAGGGCGTCTGTACATATGAGCGTGAACTCGACGTTTTCACAAATGTAGTTTGAGGGACATTTTTATAATCTGTTAAATTTAGTTAAGTCTCAGGCCTAATTTCAGTGACGCTCAAATTGCAAGATAACTACAGTTTGTGTTTAACTGTTCACTGTCTTCCGTTCCTAAAAAAAAGTAAACCACCGTGTTTTCGATTTAAATTTAGGACGACAGTCTGTCAGCTGTTAAAGTTTAGCACACGAAGAGAAATGGTCCTAAATTTCTATGGTTAATTAACTCGTACTAAAAAGCACTGCGTGAAGTGGTTGCTATGTGTCGGAATGGCAACTCTGCTGTATCAATATTAGGTGAGTGAAATGTTATGCTTTGATGTTCACTCCAAAACAAAAGGAAAATAAAATATTGTGTCATCTATTCCCGTCATACGGGCATATTTTCTACACGAGTGGAAGTAATACGCCTAAACCGGTGAAATCCACAGCAAATTTACGACGTTACCTTTACGAAGCTAACTGATATTTTAAGTTAAACTAGATGGTATTTGTTATGCATATGGTGGGATGCTTAAACTAATGTTAAAGCACAGTAAAAGAGGACATGTCTTTTTTACCATAGTTATATTGTACATATTCAGTCATTTGACACGGTGTTGCATGTTGACATTAGCACTGTACCGTGACGTTTAGAACACTAGTTATGTATAAAACAAGTCTACAATAGTTTTCTCCCATATGGTGAATTTAATATCTGCAATGGAAACGTAATTCACACATTGGCAATGTACTGGCATTATTAAGGGTGAGTTTCACTATATATTTTTCTGGAAGAAAGTGCACTGCCTCATGCTCTACGTTTTATTAGTAACTAATGTTGTCAGACTAGATCAGACGGGTACACCGTAATCTACAATAAAAAATTACATGTGCACATGCATGAAGTATTATTCGGATTCCATGTGATTCCCCCTGTGTTGTTCATCCGCAGTCTGTCGGAGTTATGGACTTACAGCAGTCTCGACAACCCCATCCGTGTAGCCAGTTGCCCAGCTCTCTGCCAAGGTAAGCCGATTAGGAGAGACTTGCTAACAGGGTTAGAAGGCATCTGTTTGTGTTTTCTTCAGCCAAAAAGTGAAGTCCCCTTCCCCTCCCACCACCACCTTGTTCTGTCACCTCATTCACAGTCTTTACTGAAAAACGTTGAGTCAAAAGGAAATCGTTTTGAGCACCTCTCCCGATTCCGTCATGGTTTCTGTGTCAAACACAGAGCTGCACTGTTGCAATGCATCGCGCGCGCGAAACCCCCGCACCTGGGCGTCAAGACGCCAGGGCTTTGCCTCCATACAGACCTACGGGACCCTACCGTAGAGTGAAAATGTCCCACAAAGACCCAGCCGTTTGTACCCTGCACCTTACACCTGAATTCACTTTGGCTGGCGTGATGTTTTGAGAGAAGCACATCTGGTAGGTGACACAAAGCGTTTTTTCCTTTCGGTGCGGGCCATGTGTTCTCTTCTGTCGTCGCTCTGTGCTTTGGCAGACATTCATAGAGGCCAGTGCCCAATAGTGTGTTTTTCTTTTTTTCTTTTTCTTTGCCATGTTCTTATTACAAAAGACCAACATTTTAATATGCACAACGCAGTTTGATTAAACACAAGTCGGGAGACGGCAGCAGTATTTTATTAATGCCATTTCGCTGCGGTGCCTTGTTAGTCCTAACGCGGTGCCCAGTGAATAATTCAATAAAAGTGTGTTGAATAATTTACTCAAACAACATGGTGATTCGTGGGGGAAAAATAATAAAATATCAAGGTACTAATAGCTGTATCTGCCTATGAAGAGAGCTGGAAATCCTCAAATACGAGGTCAAAGATCGAGAGAGAGAGGGAAATACCCTCATTTCTACAACACCACCGCCCCTCCATCACACCCTTTCCCATTTAAGCAGCAGCCCCCCACACACACACCCACACTACTCCGAAAAGGCCGGGACGTGGCCGCCCCAGTGACAGGGGAGCCCAGCCCTGACGGGACGGTACAGGTGTCAGGAACCAAACGGACAGATGGCGGCAAATGCAAACAAACAACAAGAGGGCACTTCTCTCCCTCCGGTCGGCAGGGCTGCCAGGCACAGCGCGCGAATGGGACCAGAGCCCTCCGCCCACGTGACAAAAGGCAGGGGGGCGGAGCGGCACAACTGGGGATAATCCCTCCCCAACCCCTCCTAAATTCACCCTCGGCACCCGGGGGGAGATTCGTACGTGAGTGTCGACGGGGCCCTCAGAAAGGGCCAGACTGGCCAAGTGTGCGCCGGTCCCTCTGAGCAGGGGACTGGGCTGCCAGATATCACAACTCAGCCTGTGACGGTGAATGGAGAGAGATGGATAGATAGATAGATACTTTATTGATGCCTTAATTTCCCCTCTGGGATCAATAAAGTCTATCTCTCTCCATTCATAGTCACAGGCTGAGCAAATTGAGCTCTCGTGAGATGATCCTTCAAAATTGGATCGGTCTCCCCTTCAGTTATATTGGAGTGGTATTTTATTATTATTATTAGTAGTAGTAGTAGTAGTAGTAGTAGTAGTAGTAGTGTTGTTATTATTCATATGAGACCTTATCAGACGTGATGTTTATAACTTGCACTTCTACATATGATACATTTGTACAGCGGGATATTTACAGAGGCAGTTTGGGTTAATGCCTCGTTTAACGCTCCATCTGAGAGTTACAAACCCACTGTCACAGCACTACCACAAATTTAAAAACCTGTAATTCTCTCAATGTTGTGCAGTTAACGTGGACACAACAAACTGGCCACTCACACTAAAATGCTCCTCTTTGACATTAATACAAAGCATTCGGAGAATACCATTTAAAGCAACAGAGCTGAAGTAAGAAATGTGGAATAAATTGTATGTAAGTGTCAGCGTGATTATAGATACCACTCGGCATAGGAAAGGATCACCAGGTGTAAACGGCTGTTAGATTGTTTCTCATTTGAATGTTTTGAAGTTGGAGATGAAGAACCCAGAATAAGAAAAAAAAAAGTCTGGCAACTATTAAAGGAAATTGAGTTGTCCCCCCCCCCCACACACACACACACACGGTGCAGGTCCCCCTCCCCTACTTACTGAACACTTCATCTAGCCTACGCCGCTCTGTGAGATTTTCTTTCCTTAACGTTTCGAAGCAACGAATCCCCCAGAATTATTTAAACGTCAGATGATCTGAGTCAGCCCATCAATTAAGTTCTGACTCTTGTTTACACAAGCAACATTTTAGGTTCAGATGGCATTGTGAAGACATGTAGTGCCCGCCTCCGCGTGGCACAGCAAATTACACACAAACATGCACGTACAGACACTCTCTGTCACACAGGGAAACGAAAGAGCCTCCACACACACACACACACACACACACTTCAGCCTCGACTAGAACAGGCCGACATAAATGCCTGACTGCAGACAGCCAAATTTCATTGTAATGATAAAAATCTGATCTGTGCACAGACATGAACAAGGCACAAAAAAAAGCTTTCTTCTCAAGTGCTTGTTCTGTGCCCTGTGCTTTTCTCCATCCACAAGGATAGCTGAGTAATTACGCTCGACAAAATTGGAGTCAGATGCTTTAACTGCACCTCTTTCCATGCATTAAGGTCTTTCCTTGGATTTCCTTTATATATATATATATACCTCCCTCCGCCCAGAATGTCTCTTCACTCTTAACGCGCTGCTCTTTTGACATTTTTCCTCTTCTGGCGTTTTCCGTCCGATGAAATATGATTGCGTTTTTCCTGGCGCTAAGTCACGGCCGTGGCGTGAAATTGCGGAGAACATGAGTTTGTTACAGCATTAGCTCTGGGTCTCTCCGCTCAAATGAAAACGTAGAGATGTGAATGCATGACGGACAGCTTTGTCTGTTTTCTTTTATTGAGGCCGATCGCTTTGAAGCGACGTGAACAGGTGTGTGGGGAGCCTCTCTCTCCGCTCTTTGAAGGTGATGGACGCAGCACATGAATGTGGTGCCATTCAGGAGCGCCCTCCTCCGCCCCCACTTTCCCCCCCGACGCATTTGTGAGCTCATTATTGAAGATCAGTCAAAGCTAATGTGTTTGGCTGTTAAATCCTGTAGTTTGACGCTACATTCTGAAGTCACACCGTCGGTCATTTAGAGCTTTTTTGGCATGCCGTGAAGAGGATTGCTCTTTGACAGAAAGTTTAAGAGTAACGTGCTGTATAAATATTTCAATATTTTATTACAGCTGCTCTGAAGATTCTACTGCTGTATTTACGCATTTCCATTTCCATGCAAGATTAACGTGGATTTGGGTGTGCAATTATTAATCTTTTTGCCAGTTGATCAACCAATCAAATCAATGAATAAATCATTAAAGCAGAGGGATGACGGCACACTGCAGCACTAGAACACAGAACAGAGCAGGAGAACTTCATTGTTTCATGCTTCTTGAAGGTTAACGATCTCCGGGAAATAAAAAAATGCAAGTGTTGGGGACACATTTCAGAGCAGGAGTTTGGGTGAAGGTAAGTCACCACAAATGAGTGAGATAGTGAACCCCTCCCTCCGATCACTTTCTCACTTTTGCCAGCCATCCTCACTTTTCAGGGTGTGCACAAGGATATCATTGTGGCCCGCTTACCGTAATACAGTGCAGACCCTTGGGGGGCGGGGTGAAAAAGTTAATCAACAAGAACAACAGTTACTGACACTGCTCCTGTTCCATCCCTCCCCTCTTGCATTGTATTGAAATTGGCATGCGTTTGTTTTAACACCCTGCTCCATTATAAGAGCGCCCCCGCCCCCCCCCTCACCACCCCAACCCCGGCACTACCGTTCAACAGCTCTCCTTTCACCAGCGCAGAGAGGAATGCAAACAGATATCAAAGAGCCCTCTTGTTTGAAGATGTTCCGTCTCTCTGTGCTGCTTGTTCTTTATCAGCTTGTGCAGTTTGATGCAGGTATGACCCCACCCCCACCCCCCCCCACCCACTCCTAAAAAAAAAAATAATAATAATAAAAGAATGATCTCAGCAGTTTAGTTTCACAGAGTTCTGTGTTACTGCCCCTATGCCATCTTCAAACACGGTGCCTTTTGTTAATAGCGGCTCACATATCAAACATTTGGACGCCGTCGCGGAAGGTGAGCTAATGCACCCGCTGCCGTGAACAGGATGCAGGTGGAGATGATTCAGCCCCCGTTCCACGTTCGAAAACATCGCATTACTTACGGCAACAAAATAAAAATAAAAAAGTGAATAAACCGCGCAAACGGTGCGGTGTCCCGCAATCTGTCTGCAGTCGTGTTATTCCTCCTGCTCAGCTTTCAGGAGCCTGATTCCTGACGCGGGACTTTGACTCTATATAGTCAATCTGTGCTGCGATCGTCTGTGGAGAGTTGCCGTATTTCATTTCATCCGCAGCGCTCCCCCGTGTTTTTTCGTTGTTGTTTCTTCTTCTTCCCAGAATGGTCTGACTTACAGGAAATGCATTTGAAAGCTTCTGTTTATTTCAACATTGATGTACGTTTACTGAAATGACCTTCTCAGATCAATATCCTGACTGCTGTCTTTTTTTGTGGTTTTTCTAGGGTCTTCAACCCCGAGACTGGAAATGGTCGACGGAATGGTAGGAGCAACTGAGTTCACTTTCAGAAAATGTCATATTTATAGCAGCCGTTTATATTGAACTTTTCCCCTTTTTTAATTGTGCGCGATGACATGACGATGCAAGGTTTTTCGCACGCGCACGGTACAATCGATTTTGGGATGCCCCTGAGAAATACAGTGTCTTTGCTGTACTTGCTGTCACAATGCCCCCCTGGGGGTACCCACAGCCTTTGGGCCTTTGGGCCTGTGGGTGAAAGGAACTCTGTCTTTTGGGGGAGGGGGCAATAGGGAATGGAACATTCTTTCAGGACTGTTTGGAAACAGCAACAATTAGCAAACCCACCCTCACATGACACATGACTGGATCAGAATGAGGAGCCTATGCAGTCCAGGGGAGCTGCTGAATGGGCTTGATTTAGTTGGGCAGTGTGCTGGAGATAAGGGTGGAGTGGTGGGGGCCTTCCTTGGCCTGCGCTCCTCTTCACGTTTTCCTCCACGAGCCCGTACCGTACTGGACCGGACCGACGGGTGGATTCTTTTGGCGCCGGTACCGTGTGGTACCTGGCGCATGCACCCACCGCTGCGGGTTTGTTTAAAACTGGAAGCAACTGTGGGGCGCAGTTAAGAAATCTGGAATTATCGCAAATGTCTTAACGTTCTGCTTTTGGGTTTAATGTGAAGGTTTAATGGGGGGGAGGTTTGAGAAGAAAAACCAAAAACCTTGTTTTCCTTCAGCGTAAAATAGTTACTGAAGCACTTGCCAGTATGCACCGGTTTTCGATCTGTATATAGAGCGTAATATATATATATTTCAGGTAAGGGTATTTATAGAGCCTTACTCAAGTTCCCTCATTCCGTCGGAAAAAATGAACACCCGATTTGAAACATTGTGCTTTTACTGTTTTTAAAGAACGGTCGTTTGCACAGGAAATAGCCTCTTACAAACCCAGATCACAGATAACCCAGCGAATGGGCAACCATGTCAGGAGGCTTTCACATACGCTGAACTGTGCAGAATGTTTCTCTGGCCCAGAAGGGAAGGACTTGGTTTAAGAGCTATTAGCCAGTCCCCACATGGGGGGATTCTAAGGTCACTGCTATTTAATTTGCAGGTGGACAGCTGCCGGGTGTAAGATATTCCCTGTTCCCCCCCCCCCCCCCCAAGACAAAGTGCAGTGAGTGAGCGCTGTTATTCGGCCTACCCACAGTCCAGCCCATTTCCTGTGTAAAAAAAAATGTAGCCGGTTAATTCAGACAAAATACAGCTGGTTTTTCCCTGCAAGGCCAGGTTTAACCACTGTGGCTAGACCAATGTGGACTTCCTCTCGGCTTTTTAAGAGAAGCATGAAAAAAACCTTTAATTTAATCCTCTTTTCGCTCACCACTATTTTATTTATTTATTTATGCGTTTTAGTTTTTTTCCCTTAAATTTCCCCCTTAGACAAAAACGTAGAAACCACACATCAGTGGCATGGCCGTTGATAATAGCGTGGCAAAATAATTTGCTCGATAATATCATGTTATCCTGCTCCAGAGGGTTTTTTGCGGGGTGGGGTGGGGAAAAATACATCTATATGAACAATTGAAAACACACGTTACATCTGCTTTGAAAATAAAGATGTACATGCAGCTATGCGCGTTCCGTTCCCGGCGGCCTTGCGAAAGAAAGGGGTGTTTCCTCCCCTCTCTCTCCGGGTAAGAGATGAACGCCTCCGTGCTCCAGGTGCACTCCACTTTACCAGGGAGCAGAGCAGCTCGTCACAAGGTACGACATCCCACAACCCATCTCGCTGAGTAATTACACAACTACCTGTCATCCGAACAAATTACTCTGACTGAACTCTGAAAGGTCACGTTGTGAAATCACAGGGTGTGCGCACAGTAGATTCCTCTACCCAGCATCTACTGCTCTTTAATAAATCCTCGCTCGGTTTTGGCCCACACTAAAATAATGTGAGCACAATTTCCCCTCCCCTCTCCTCCCCCTTTTTTTTGTTGCATTTAACACTAGATCTTCTTTCAATTTAGATTTAGAGGTTTATTTAGGCTAACTCCTCCTGCCAAAAAAAAAACTAAACATATCACACAGATTAAGTATTTTCTGATGGGGGGAAAAATAATAATTGAATACAACTAAAAGTCTTTGATTTAACACCATTCCCTTTAAATTTGCCAAATGCTGCTTTAAAGTGTGACGCATTCAATTTGCCGTGCAAAGACTCACGCTTTTCTTTGGAAATGTGTTGCCTTCCGTTGTGAAAGTCTTAAATTAAATAAAACTTCAGTTTCTGTGAACAGCCGCTGTGATACTATTGAAAGTGTGCGATTACTGTTCCTGGCCGCTTCTGAATGAATGGAAGAGGAGTCTATTGTTAGGCCAGGAATGTGTTCAGGGCATTGTTTTCACGGTGTTCGCTGGCCTTAGTTGCGAGCGCCTGATTAAACACAGACCCCCGTCAAGGTGTCTTTGGGTTCAGCAGAGCTTCCTTAATGAATTTAAATACAAAGGTGGTTAAATTTCCTGGAACCCGGCGCACCTCCTGTCTACAGGACTCGAGTTACACGGAGGGTTCTGGCAGGCAACAAGTTGAGACCGAGACAGGGCAGTGTCAGAATGCGTCTGAGGCGTGAATCTGTTTCCCCATAAAAAAAAGAAAGGAAAAAAAAAAAAAAAAGAAGAGAAACATCCCTCCAGTCATGCTTTCCCTGCTGGAGGCCTCACGCGTTTTGAGGAATTCAGTTTCTAGACAGAAAAGGCGGTTAGGCTGACGCTAGGCGACAGTTTGGCGTGGGTGACGTAGAGTCCGTGAGGAAGCACACATTCAGAGGATAGGGATTTTTATTTCCCCTGTTACACACAGTTTTTACACCGGGTAATTGGAGTGCTTCTTTTTCTGCATACCTCTCCTCGATGCGCACACACACCATCAGAGAGGTCAGAGCGCAGGGTCAGCCATAGTACGGCGCCCCTGTAGCAGTTTTAGGGGTTCAGTGCCTTGCTCAAGGTCACTTCGGCAGTGCCCCTGGAAGTGAACTGGCATCCAGTTCATAGTTTTTTCGTTGGCCTTCTTGGGATTTGAACCAGCAACCCCATGTCAGTAACAACTGAGCCACCGCCGCCCCGATTGCTAAGTCCCGCGCTCATCGAGGGTGAGAGCCGTAGGGGCCAGGCTTGGGGAGGTAGGCTGCCCAGGCCTGACCTCGGGTGACGGCTAAACGGGACAGCTAGGACCCCCGAGGTGCTCACTCCGCACCGCCAGACCTGTACGGGCCAGGGAGGCCTGTGACGGGCCGGCCTCCGTGTGAGTGTGCGAGTCGGTCTGGGGGGTGGTCTGGGGGGGGGGCGAGGGGGGGGGTACGGCGGTATAGAGGCCTGGAAGACGAAAGGAGCCCCGTGGATAGGATCACACCCCCTGCCTGCGAGTGCAATATCCTGTGGGTGATCTCCTCCGGGCCCCGCCGATGCCAAACAGATGTTGAGTTCACAGCCCTCACCAAAGCGCAGGAAAGGGAACCCTGCGCGGTAGGATTTACCCTGTCTCTCCGAATCAGGCGGCAGAGTGATTACTGCGGGCGTGTGCCAAAACGCGCCTCGTCGGGAGACTCTACGGCAGAAACGCAATACCCAAAAACACCCAGGACGTAACCCCAAACCTGAGCGATGTCGTCTCGAGCACTGCTGAAAACCTACAGGGTGTAACTCCAGCCCAGTCATTACAAATGACTGTAATGTAATTTGGAGTACTGCTGAAAACTTGCAGGGCGTAACTCCAGCCCAGAGAAATGTAACTTTGAGTACTGCTGAAAACTTGCAGGGCGTAACTCCGACCCAGAGAAATGTCATTTGCAATTTGGCATTTGGCAAAATGGCATTTACATTACCTCCAGGTAATTACAAAATAGGGTAAAGTCACTGGAAATGAATGTGATAACTGCTGTTCTTCTCACACCAGAGTTGCGCTGTAATGCTACACGAGAGTTCAAAGCACCCTTAACTGTACAGTACCGCCACTACAGAACTGACCTCAATCACCACTGTCACTCTCACCTGATTTGATTCAGCAAACATATTATTATGGTTATTATGGGGTGGTGCTATGGTAAAGGCACTCGCCCGGAATGCAGGTTGCCCACTGCGTTCGGGGTTCGAGTCCCGTTCGCGGCGGCGATTAACTGTCTGCCCCGTGGAAGTTGGGGAGGGAAGCCGGCATGAGCTCGCTGCATACAAGGGTGGCTCTGTGAGTACTGGAGTTGCGGTCGACGGCTTGGCGAGTTCCGTCTCGGAGGAGGCGGTTCATCGCCTTTTGTCACTGCCGGTCCCAGAGCTATAGCCGTGAGCTCACAGTACGAGGGGGGATAGTTGGCATGAAAAGAGGGTAAAATTGGCTATTAAATTGGGAGGAAAATGGGCAAAAAAGCCCAAAAACATATTATTATGATGTATTATTAACACTAATTCCGGTTGCACATGATTTGATTTCTGCCAACATTGCCATTTAACTATAATTTCTGTATGACCGCAGTTCTGTAGGAAACAGCTGTTAGGAGTGTATGCAAGTGTTGTCGCCATAGTGTTGTCATTTTGTCATTAGCATAGTTAGTTTACACTTTTCTGTAGTTTTAAAACCAGCTTCCATATGGACAGATGTCAATGGGTGGGTGGGGGGGCGGGGCAGGGGGGCGCTTCTGTTATGGGATCTGGGTTCACCTGAGTGTGACACAGTGAGAACTCGGTTTAAACCCCCTTTTCCAATGTGTGGATCACACACAGCTGCCGTCATTCGCGCCCCACCAAGCCCGCACGTGGCTGGAGTCGCTTCCTGTCGATGCCATTTGGTCAGCTTCCCTGTGCCATTTGGTTAGCGTTGCTGACACCAACACCAGAGTCGGTTTTACAGCTGTGCCGTGAGCCCCTCTCACTGTCCCCCCTCTCCACTCCCCCCCCACCCAGTGGCCCCAACAGGCTGTCGAAAACAAAACTGTGCTGGCTCTCACAGAGATGAGGAGGGGGCCTCGCACCACATCAGGCATCGCAGGAAGAGCGTTTTAATCACGCGCTTTAATGCAATAACCGTTGTTCAACGTTTCCACTGCTTTCATCTGGAGTTAGACATTTTTTTGTCAGGTGCGTTAAATGTTAAAGCCCCCCCCTTCAGGGTACGTGTTTTGGAAGGTGGCTGCAGGATCACAACCCCCCTCCCCTGTATCTTTTATTCCGCTGTGCCATTGATCCGGGGCGCACAAGTTTTTTCGATTACACCACTTCCTGCCTGTAAACTCTGCCTTGGCTTGTGTCTTCCACTTCCATATTTTATGCGTTTGGGCTTTGATTAGATTGCCATTTGGCTTGATTGGCGGGTGCCTTTCCAGATGACTAAAGCAGCCCTGTACTTTGCAACAATCCTTCCAGCGGCATAACGGTCCACTTTTTCATTTTTTTTTGGTCTTTTTGCTTTAAACTGAAAGTATTTGCGCTACAGTAAACATCCCGCTCATAACTGAAGCACTCTCTGCCGGTCGTAGCCCCTCCCTCGTCCTGTCTGGCCCTCGTTTTGGAGACACACCCTTTTCACGCCGTCAACATTTGGAGGCATTTGTTTCTGTTGCTCTGTGATGCGCTTTCAAATGGCACACGCGTTGCAGTTCGCAGTTAATTACGCAAGTCAGCGTCATGTCAGCCAGTCTCCCCCCTTCTGGTCTGCGGCTGTGGGTGTGATGGTGGAGTGGCCCCCGTGCATTGTGAAGCTGGGACAATGTGTTTTAGTTTTCCCCCTCCCAATTTGGTGGCCAATTGTGCCCTCTATTTGTTTCGATTCGCCCTCCCCCATGAGCCCACCGCCCGTCAAAGCTAATACCCCAGGGCCGGCAATGATCACCCACCTAATTTCTAGAGACACCCTTTGCGCTTCTCGGTGAGCTCGTGCCGGCTCTCCCCCCCCCCTTGAGCAGACAGCCAGAGCCCCGGGTGGTGCAGCCGGGGTTTGAGAAGCTGGGACAACTCTGAGGCAGGGTGTGAGGTGATGGACAGCCCCGCAAACACCCACATATAATAAGTGGGGTTAGCCACTGTTCACCACCAAAATCACAGCCAAGACAAATCATGCTGGCCTTCATCTACAGGTGGTGCAGTGTGGCCGATGCCTCTGCCTGGGTGATCCCTATAAGTGCTATAAGCTGTGTCGCTGTGCACATTGCAGGCTGTGAAACCAAGACTGTCTCAACAGCAGCCGGATGGGAGTTTAGCTCACCTGACAGGCAGTACCAACAGACAGGCACAGACCTTATAGGAGGGCCTTGTGGGGGGGTGGTGAGCCTATCAGGAGGCTGGAGCCTGCAGTCATGACCGATCCTCATTCTGCTCTTAGAGGCAGGAGGCCACCGGGCCCTGACACCACCCCAAACTCAGAAAGCCTGATTCAGCCTGAGTCCGAGGGCGGGATTGTGTGTTTGGGGAAAGGGGGTGTGTGTGTGTGTGTGCGTGCGTGCGTGTGTGTATGGGGGCGTGGGGGGGTTTGACTGCTAAGGACTAACACATGGCTTCTCAAGTACCACATGTTAGACTCGTCTTCCAGTCTGTCAGTGAGGAGTCTGTGGTCTGGCGGCGTTTCAGCTCTTTTTGGGTTCACTGCTGGACGCACAGGCGTAATGAGGAACACGTCCCGCTCGGGCGGGCGGGCGGGCGAGAGCGCCGGTCGCCTTCGCGTTCCGCTGGAGGAGGGGGGAGAGGGGGGCATCGTGGAGGGATAGGAGGTGACAGATGGGTCACAACTTACAAAGTTTTCACTTCTTAGGTTTTTTCCCCCACTTCCAGTAACTGAATCTGGAATGAATGTCAAATATTTGATTCCCTTCTGTGACTCTTTGACGTTTCCTGCTGACTCCGATTTGAGTGCGGGAAGAGAGGTTTTAAAAACAAACGCTAGAACAGTTTGTGTGCAATTACCTGTCACTTTTAATATAAATATATATATGATTATTTTTTTCAAAAGATGACGATTGTCTGGTTACTAAGAGCTATTCACCAACTAATTCCCCAATGAGTCGTTGCTAAATAACAGGGACTGTGATACTATAAACACCAACTCCGTTCATAGAGCGCCCAGCCCTTCTCCAGGGGCTTGCACCTTCCATTGTCTTCCTCTGTCTCGGTCTCTCTCTGTGATGTAATTTCACCATGAGGAACATGTTCCATGTATAACCATGTTCCACCGTGTGCTCGAGGGCTCACTGACTCGATTTGAATGCGTAACAAGTTCACAATCAAGCTTTTTTTTTTTTTTTTTTTGGTCTAGAGGTTAGGCTGACTGCTCTTAGGCTTACTAATGTGCTGTTGGAATTCGATACGCTCCAGTGATGTATAGTGTAGATGTGCGTACGTGGGTGTGTGCGTGCATGCTTGTGTGCGTGCGTGTGTGTGTGTGTGCATACTTGTGTGTCTGTGTGTCTGTGTGTCTGTGTGTGTCTGTGTGTGTGTCTGTGTGTGTGTGTGCATGCTAGAGAGTGTGTGTGTGTCTGTGTGTCTGTGTGTGTGTGTGTGTGTGCATGCTAGAGAGAGTGTGTGTCTGTGTGTGTGTGTGTGTGTGTGTGTGTGTGTGTGTGTGTGTGTCTGTGTGTTTGTGTGTGTGTGTGCATGCTAGAGAGTGTGTGTGTGTCTGTGTGTGTGTGTGTGTGCATGCTAGAGAGTGTGTGTGTGTATGCATGCTAGAGAGAGCAAGCCAGACCGGGTCACTGCTCAGCCGCGTGTGGTCAGCCTCAAGCCCAATTCATTGAGCGGGACATCTGTGACCACTCCTTTGCACCGCCGAAAGATAACACACCGAACCCCCCCACATACACACACCCACCCCCCCCCTTCCTCTACTGTTTATTTTAGATTAGGAAATGAAATAAATTGGAGCTTGTCCTCGGCAAACTCTGATGGTGACCCCTCTCTGACCCGATAAATCACTGTTTAAGGCAAGTATCTGGGAGCGGTTGCAGTGTACGGCAGTACGTGTGTAGGTGGACTGCCGATGACACATCGTATGAAACATTGTGTAAACTGTGTACATGATTTCATCTGTTTAATTCTCTCCTCTCCCCCATCCCCCCCTCTGGGACGTGTGGGCCGGGCGGGGGAGGGAGCAGGCTGTGGGATAGGGTGGGCCTTGTCTGTCTCCTGGAGCGACTGTGAGAAACGGCGAATGCTGCTGCTCTGTTGTAAGTCACTCTGGATAAGAGTGTCTGCTAAATGCCTGTAATGTCATGTAATGCAGTGTAATGTAATGCTCTGTTGAGGCACGTTGCCATGAGTGTTACAGGATCTTTTCAGCGTCTCTCCTGATGCATGTCTCCCAAGCTCAGGCTTTTCAGTGCAGTCATTTGTCTATATTCTTACACTGAAATCTTATTTTTTTACATTTTTATATCACATCATGGAATGTTAATAGAGAGTGTTTTGAATTTACAATAATACCCATACTTGTCAGAAATATTTTCTCTTTTATTATTATTATTTTATTTTTTAATTCTTCACCATGACAATGGGGAGGGGGGGGCAATTCAGACTTAAGCAATCTTGTGCTTAAGTTGTACAAGTTACAGTAAGTCTTACAGTTTCTATTTCCATTGCTCTCTAAGCTGACAGAGAACAAATAGCAATAGCAAACGCCATTCTTCTGAAGAGTATTGAAGAGAGAGGAGAAGAGATTTGACCCCCAAGCAGACGTATTTAATTAGTGGCGATGATGGAACTATAGCAACACGATATCCATTCATATCTCACAGCCAAGCAGAGCTGCACAGCCAAGCCGGGTGAGCAGTGCAGTTTACGAGAAGGTGAAAAACCGCGGCATTAAAGCTGCAGAATGTTTTTTGGGGCCGTTTTTGTGTCCCCTTCCCAGGTCAGGGAAGCACAGAGTTCACGCAGCTCTGACCACACGCCACCCACAGCCCATTTTCCCGCTGCCTACCGTCTTTTCCCCCACGCAAACATCTCTCTTTAGCAACCTGCCCGCCTGTCACTCGACGGGCCGCTCACAAGACTCAAGATTAACATAATTAATCACTGCAGAAGCAAGCCGTTTTGCATAATGAAGTGCATTAGCACCTGCAGTCTACTGTTTAGACACACAGACACATCGGGCAATTTCATCAAGTCATGTCTGGCTAAGCTTTTTTTTATTTATTAAAAAATAACTTTTACTGTAGCTCTACTGAAACGGATTTTGACATTTACACCAAAACTGTTTATGAAATCCTTATCAGGTTTCCCCCTCTGAGGAGTGGAATGGTGTCTGTTGGGCCTTAATGCTAGAAACGGTACTCAGACCTGTTCTACTCAACGATGCCTTCAGATGGTGTGGAGGAGAGCCAGTGATGGCCCCCAGTGCTTGTAGTGATACAGGGGGGATCAATACCTGCTGGGGTTTCAGTAGACTTCGGGAATGTCATATCCCTTATTCCGCTATAGAGCTGGAAAATCCACTTTCAAGGGGATTTTATTTATTCATTTATTCGATTTCTTAATTCTGGTTGGTGGCAGCAAAATCACATGTAATTGCCATTTGATTGTAATTCCATGATAATGAATTAGTTTGTTTGAAATGGGTTTTTAAATGGGGCTCTTTGTTTTCTTTTTTTTGAGGAGATCAAGGGTTTACTGTTAGGTAATTAGCTAGCTAGCAACGGCATTAAAAGTACACCGTGCCTGTTACCCAGTTGTCCATGTGCACACCATTTTGTACCGTTTCTCACAAACGGCATAATAAAAACAAATGCACAATCAAAGATGGATTCTTCGATGCACTGTTTACTTATGGGAGTTGGACGAACGCAAACAAAAACATCCAGATTACTGATTCCACAAAGAAAGGGAGGAAAAAAAAACCTCTCTCCACTGGGCTACTTTTTGCCACATCAAGTATGATATCAGAAAGTGATCCAGCAGAGACTGGTTACTGCACAGGCCCAGTGATTTTAAACATTGCATTTGCACTTGTACTATCTGCAAAAACAACCCCAAAAAGCATCACTAAGTTGAAGGCGTTGCTGAATCGGGGCTAATGTAAACGTGGTGCATGTTTCTTCTTTCACCGTTGAAACAATGCTAAAGACTTGCACCCAAAGCTAGCGGCTGTAGCATGCCCACAGGCATCAAACGAACCACAGCTTTGCCACATTTTCAAACGCTAGAGTGCTTAGGCTTAGCACGCTGTATGCTTTAACGAAAGCAAACAAAAAAAATATGTACAAACAAACAAGAAGTAGGCTGTTCTGGAATATGCTGCATAATCTCAGCTCAGGCCTACAACTGGCCTTTTAAGGCCCCGACAGAACCCGTGTGGTTTTTGGTACGAAAGCTGCAATCAGTGTGCTCAGTATCACCTAACTGACTTCGACACAACGGCTCCTTTGAGCGGTTAAGTGCGTGAGGTGCCAGAAGGCGATGTCTTGATGCCTGAGCGTTTGGCGTTCAGGGAAAAGCCCTGCTCTCACAAAGCCAAAAGACAGGGCCCTAAGTGTGGCGCCCTGGGGTTTGGTGCGTTCCGCGAGCCTACGAGAGAACGGAAATATTAGCGCTCTGCGGGATGCAGCTTTGATTAGAGGTCTAAGCGTTGTGGGCAGAAAACAATACACAGGCAGGGAGGAGTGTGGAAGAATACGATACGGGATTAAGTCGTGGGTCTCGGAGAGGCCTGGTGAGGCATTGGATCCCCCACTGCTTTTTAGCTGGAAACGTGGAAATGTCATTCCTTCAGAGAAACTGGCTTAGCACATGCTCGGATTTTCTTTAATTGCACGTTTTTCGTTTGAGAAATCTGGGGACTGTTTCTGACGCCTAACGAGGTCGGTCACACCGGTGGTTACTTTGGCATATGTGGCTTTGGTTGCTTTTTAATTTAATATTCCGGCCTTTTTACTTTAATAGACGGGGCGGTCTTTGATTATAAATTGTAAAAAGTTAAAGACCCAGCCCAGTATGACACAACTTTGCACATAAGTGCTCGGCAATACCAGAGTTGGGCCGATGCAGAGAAATAAAAAAACTATGAGGTGTGTTTCCCCAGATATGAAGGGCCGCTAACTGCCCTCAGACAGCAGCGTGAAAATGTACAAGGTGCCTCACGGTGCCCAAGACACAGGCTAGTAAAATGCAGGAATCGCAATGGAGTTTTAAAGATCCCTCTTTACACGTGACAATGAATGTGGCAACTGTTACTCTTACACATCCCCCCCCCACCCCCCCCCCACCACCCCATCCTCCAACTCAAGTTGAGCACGCCACTAGCAGACACGCGAGACAAGCTCCAGAAACCTCACTTGCTTTTCACAGGCACTAAATGGCCATTAAATCGCAATCAATTCAAAACCCTGACACAAGTGTACTTCAGCCACCCCCTTACAGTTGTCGGCGGCCGGCCGAGGAACGGCAAGGTCCCCTCCCGACTGACATATTGCATTGTCCCGGGGCACAAAGACACCCCTGAGCAGGAGATGGCTGTGCTCTTGAAGGAGCGATGCTCTTTTCACACGGCAGGGACCGTCCTTCCTACCCGCGCACCAGCGTGCAACGCCAATAATGTAAGAGTTCATTAAGGTAACCTTTCATAGAGACATTTGCAGCACTCACATGTCAGGGTGAACTGTCTGCCTGGGCCTATCCTTCCTCTTCTGCACACCCCTCCCACACGTACGTGTGTGTGTGTGTGTGTGTGTGTGTGTGTGTGTGTGTGTGTGTGTGTGTGTGTGTGTGTGTGTGTGTGTGTGTGTGTGTGTGTGTGTGTGTGTGTGTGTGTGTGTGTGTGTGTGTGTGTGTGTGTGTGTGTGTGTGTGTGTGTGTGTGTGTGTGTGTGTGTGTGTGTGTGTGTGTGTGTGTGTATATAGAGCAGTGTCCTGTCAGGGCAGTTATTTCACAGAAGTGGTGATATTGATTAGATTGAATTGTTTGGCCGTATGTGAGAATCAGTCATTTGAAATTCTTGCGTGCCAAATTCATACCGGCTGTTCATTATGTGGGATTCTCTGAACTCAACCCCCCTCAAGTAGAAAGCAACATCTACATGTAGCTATGAAAACAAATGTATCCGAGTGTAAATTGTAACTTTGGGGAAAATATATTTTAAATAACGAGTGTGCAGAGTACAGTAAAAGTGTGGGGAGTGGATTCCACGAAGAAATGTTTCCCCCACATGTATTTCTTCCTGTTGTATTTCATAAAACGATGGATGACACATTTATACGAAAGAATAATATTTTAGATGGTGTGTGAACATGCGGTGTTAGAGAAGGTGCTTGTCTACACATTCCAAGGGAATTTCCCCAATTATCTGACATCATCGCTATAACACAAATTACAGCTGGGTTTTAATGAAGTCACATTTTTGTGCATATCCAAGCTGTGAAACCAGCAGAAACGGTTAAATGAAGGCAACCCATATTTTTCTGGCCATGCTCAAAAAGTTATGGAAAAACTGCAGTCTTTTCCAATTACGCAAGTGGGGACCGTAAGTATTATATTCAACACTGTGATTTATATTCCTTAACAAAATACACAGATGTGGTGAAAATTCTCTTTTAAAGTGGCCATGAACAGAAAACAGATTTTTTTTTGTTGGGTTGAATGTGTTATCACGGCCCGCGTGTCGCTACAATAACCAGCCATCTCTTAACATCTTGACGTGCCCATGCGGTAGGGGCAATCAGGGCTAACATCTCATTTGAACAAACAATACCATATTGTGAAACGTATATACTTCAACCACGCAAAAAGATATGCACTTTAAAAAATTTTAACTTGTAATTAATCAGGAATCCGATCTCTCAAAAACATGTGAATGTGCCACAGTGATCAGACCGCAAAACTGAATGCCTGTGGCGTGAGGCACGCTGTCCCTCCTTGGGGTCAATCGGAGAGGAGTTTATTATCCCCAGTCGGACTCCATAAATGACACCTAATGCTAAATAGCTTAATTGGTACAGTGTCCATGCCTGCAGGCGGAACTCAGAACCCCGTCCTTGTCTTAACTTTTTGAATTGGGTCCCAGCAGGGGAGCCTTAACTCAGTTTTCATTCAGAGTTTTCCCCCCCAATCTCCTTCTCCTTCCTACATACCAGACTTTCATTGGTATTACTCCGGGGGTTTTTTTCTCCTGACATTTAAAAAAGCCGACCCCCCAACCCCCAACCTCCCTTTTTTTTTTCTTTTTTTTTTTTTTTTACAGCATTTGGTTCATTAAATTTTCCACAGATTTCTAGAGAAGAAAAAGCCCAATCAATAAAGGCAGGCTGGAGGGGGGACGTGTGAAAACGGCGGTAGAATGGCGGTGGGGGAGATGAAAGTGACATTCCCATCATGGGTCTCAGAGCCTGATGACCACAGCCCCCGGCCCGCTTGAATAATCTGAATAGCCCATCATCCCCTCACATCTTTTCACTCTCTCGTCCCCTGACTGCTGGAACTCTTCATCCCGCACAATGGCAAATGCACTAAAACTTTTTTTTCTTCTTATGCTAATGGCCACAGCCGGGCTGTCACATAAAAAAAAAAAAAAAAACACACTTCCCACCATCTCCCTCTTTTTCTCCTGGAGGAATTAAATTGGCTATTTAGAGCTTTTCTTGCACTATTTTTGTAAAAAAAGAAAAAATCCTGCTGATATTTTTGTCCTCTTGTAGTGTTTTACAAGCATTTCATACACCTAAGAAATATATACTTATTGTTTTAACTCTTGTTTTGTTTTTTTGTGTGTGTGCAGATTCTAGGAAAATGTAAAAACCAATCAGGTGTAAATATATATCACTAATATTCAAGCAGTTCTGTCCACTATAAATAAAATATGGGTGCTCTTGTTTCAGTTCAGTAAGGCATGCACACCATCATTAGTAAGTTGTAAAAATGTATTTAGGCTACGTTTGTTGTGTGTGTGTGTGTGTGTGTGTGTGTGTGTGCATGTCTGTAAACATAAACACAAACACAAACACACACACACACACACACACAAACTAATGTCACAGGCAGCTCAATTAAATACGCTCTTTCACACACGTTTCTATTTCGAAGCCAAGATGAAGGCAGAAATGTCACATCTAGAAGGCGATCATTACCGTTCATTAATATTGTTCAAATGGAAAAAAAACGACATTAAGCATGGCAGTGCTCGCACTAAAAAAACGGTATGAAGTGTTTGTTGATTTTTCGGCCTGGAAGTGCAAACAGAGAACCGACGGCGAGCCCACAAACTTTCAACAATTAGCACGCTACCTTGCTGACCCAAGAGATTTAGCGCGCGCCGCCGTAAAGCCACTGAACTCCGGCCACTTAAGGCATAATTGTTGGAATCTTTATTTACATAATGCAAGTGGCTGAGCACCGCCGGGTTCAGTTATGCTGGCCGCGCCGGGGGCATCCTCAAGTACTCTCCAAAAACCTCGATCTTAGCGCCCGAGGAAGAGGTGTTTCCGATTGTTTTGTTACAATACTTAGCAGCGTTCAGCAGAAGGAACGAGTCTGCCTTGTCACTAAATGTTGCAGGTCGAATATTTTTTTCTGCCATTAAAACAAAAAAATCTGACAACAGTATATTTCTGCTGTTACTTTTGATCTGCAAGATTTGTTTTGTTTTGTTTTCTAAATTACAACAGCCATGTTAACCATACAGATGTAACCCCACGATGATGATACCTTCACATGTTTTGCTAACTGAATGTGGCTTTGATGGGACACCTGAAGTGGGTCCTTACATGCATACATTTAGGAGCACGTCCAAAATCAACTGCTAAATGTGTCTGCGTGATTTTAAAAGCAGCCTTTTTGCGCACATCCTTAGACCAGAGGTGATCACAATGTTTTTTCAGGGCACGGAAACGTCCCTGCCTGTTCGTCGGTAAATCGTGTTCTACGCGTGGGATTGCTCGCCCCACGGATTTGATCCCAGGAATCACTGAGGGAACTTTTTGGAGCACAAGCCGCTAATGGGATTGGCGCCCAAACCTTTTTGATCAGGTCCCTTCGCATATGGATCAAGTTGCATGACAGAATTTTTGAAATTCCAATGTCAAATGAGTTGAAAGTGGTAATGGGATTTGAAAAGCGACCAGGGGCTTCATCTCTATACCCCCAAACACAATTTAATGCATAAACAATGCAAATATTATGCCTTCTGGCATAACAGGAAAATATTAAATGTAAGAACCAATATAGCAAAAATACATTGCATCAAACCTTCAAACGCATTTCTGTATTATTACATGCGAAAATAAAATAGCGATATGTTCATTTTCTTTAGGCAAATATACCAACACACTAGTCTATTTATTCATTATAATGAGAATAACAATATAAGTGCCTTTTAAAGATGAGTGTTTGGTTTACGTACCTCTGCGAAGATGTGTCCTGACAGCAGTAATTTGACTTCGATGTGTCTCAACTAGGTTCGTCCAATGAATCTTTACTCTTGACTCTTCACGCGATCGAACTTTCTTTTATTTACGGGATGTTTTCTCGGTCAAAAAGCAACAAGAAACATGTCCCCAGGAACGTGATGAGAAAATCCATCTACATTTACAATCAAAACTAAATATAACTGTTAAAAAAAGACGGCGAAGGAGATACTTTGACAAAGTTCGAGGCAACTTTGTGAATTCCCGGAGATCATTCATAAAGTTCACTATAGCTCGCAGTGCGTCTTGCTAACTTTTACAATCCATCATCTTGAATCGGCAAAGTTTTCTAACCGCTTTCTTTCTCAACAAAATACTCGCATGGTATACTTTTACAGACCATAAAATAGGTTTAAAAAGGCCAGAGACTAGTTTTTTTAACTGTCGGTTGCTCTTTAGACGTGCGGTTGTGAGATCCTCACACTGATCTGTTTTCAATCCGGTACCCCTCTCTCTCTCCCTCTCTCTGTGTGTGTGTCTCTCTCTCTCTCTCTCCCCCTCTCTGTCTCTCATCCCCCTCTACTTCCCTGGTGAGTTCAACCATTTGCTACGCCAGATGGGCCGGGCTAGCTGAATCCAGCAGCGAGGCTGGGGGAAAGTTAGCTAAAGTTTCATTATTCTTCCATTTCAGGGGATTTGGTCAGCGGTCGGAGTGGAGAGCGTAGCCTGAGTCCCTTTCGACGGCGTATTTGTGCTCTCACAAAAGGCTATACTTGACTGAAAGCGATTTCTTTATCTTAATTTTTTTCTTTCGTTGAAAGCGTTCATTTTTCTTTTTATGTGTCTTTAGGCTATAAGATTCGGGTTACTAAAACGTGCTTGTCGTTCAGACCGTTATGCAGCGATGTGGCTTAAATTCCCAAATGTCGGCATATAGACTATACTATTTCGATTGAAAATGGTTGGGTATTAGAACCATACCCGTGTACTTTCGTTGCTATTAACCTTTGCTTATAATTAATGACGAATTCTGTCCTAATTTACACCAAGGCCTAAATCTATGGGCCTAGCAAAATTATTTGACCGTGGGTATAGCCTATAGATATGCGTGATTAGTCATTTAAATAGCAACATTATCATTTTAAGTTGGCTAGTAATTAGGCATAGCTATACCTCCCACATTTGATGGTGGTTTATTAAAATTATTAGAAATGCCACTAGCACGAATTAGAATATATACAAAGAAAATAAAACCAACATTATTACAACTTTGCGTTAAATTTGTGTTGGGCCTAATTTATTTCAACCGTGTCGGACGAGTAGCCCTTTGTTAACTGGTTATTGCCCGTTATAATGTCATTTTAAAAGCAGTTTTAACATTTCTATTGTTTTGGGGAACCAAAGGTTTTAAAGCTATAATCAATCTCATTGTAAACCTTGTGATGTTTATCTGGGGAAAAAAGTGTTCATGCACCAACAATTAAAGTAGGTACCCCATGTTATAAGCGAAGCAGATAATGGGCTTGTTCGGAATATCCTCAGAAAACAAATAGGCTTTTTAGTAAATTAATATTATCACAGATGACACGATCATTTAAATGGTTTTAATGGTTTATTTGTCGTCTATCGTTTCACGGAGTTGCTGCATTAATTAGAAAATTCACATTTAAATTCTGTGCTTGTGTGCGCAACTATATGTTTTAAAACAGCTACAACTGCGCAGCTATTTCCATTGTAAGATGAATGCGAATGCAGTTTTCCCGATCATGTAATTGTTTCAGCTACAAAAATACCCCTGCCAATGGCATAGTTAATTAACTCCATTGTAACTCAATATGTCCAACAAAAATAACTCTCCAACGTGGTGGAATGGCCACACTGGGGCAACGGGTGAACCTTAGGTTGCATAATACCTTTAAAATGCGTAAACACACTGAAATTACTCCAGTCAAATAAGTGCGTGTGTCTATGCCTATGAGAGAGAGGGAGCGTGTAAATGTTAAAATCTTATTTTACTGGAGTAATTTCAGTGTGTTTACGCATTTTAAAGGTATTATGCAAGCTCAAGGTTCACCCGTTGCCCCAGTGTGGCCATTACACGTTGGAGAGTTCTGGCTTTTGGACACAGTGAATTACAATGGACCGAGTGCGGTTTTTCCAGTGAACATTTTATGCGAAACAGTGACATCTGGTGGAAAGAGAAAGAAGGACCGTTCAAAAAGAAAGTTGGCAATGCTATTTCTGGGTTTATTTATTCATTTTTATATAACTTACAGCTAGATATCATATTTAGCGTGGAAATATTTGTATGAATTCATTGAAATGTATTATTAGTTAGTTATTTACCTACTTTATTGAAGCTGCTGTTGTATTTTTTACTATTTAGTTCTAAGAACATGTGAAGTATTCATGCAGTTAAAATGTCATTCAAATTAATTTCATGAATGTGTGGGCTTAAGTCTGATGGGAACTAAATATACAAGTGGGTAGACAAAATAATGGAAACAATCTATGAATATTTATGAACTCATAAATTATTAGTCCTATTAGCTATTTGAGTTATTAAGGCCTCCCGTAGCCTTCAAAACAGCTTCAGTCCTTCCTGGAATGCTGTTGTACAGGTTTTTAACTGTTCCTAGTGGGATACTGGGCCATTCTTCAAGAAGGAAAGCCTCCAGTTATTTGAGAGATGAAGGTGGTGGAGATCTGCTCCGCACTCCACGTGCTAGGACTTCTCATAAAGGTTCAGTGATGTTTAGATCTGGTGATTGGGGAGGCCATGGAAGCTGTTGTGACTTCATACGGGTGTTCATAAAACCACTTTTGAATCCGTTTAGCAGTGTGTATGGGGGCGTTTTTGCCTCGGAATACGAGGACATCTTGAGGAAACAATGTTTGCATCACAGGGAGCACCTGGTCGCTCAAAATGGCTTCCTTGGCCGTAATTCTACCATGCAGAGTAATAATTGGACCGAATGACTCCCACGAGATGGCTGCCCATTCCAAAACAGATCCACCACCATGTTTAACAGTGGGGGACAGGCAATGTGGGTTGAAGGGCCTCCATTGGCTTTCTCCAAACATAAACATGTCCAGATGTCTTGTCTGTCATGCTGCTTTAGAAACTTGCACATTAAAGTGTTGATTTTGAAACTCATTTTATAGCAGAGGCACGTTGATAATTAGTACTGACATTAATATGAAACACGTGTAGGCTCCCTTTTTAATTGCTATTTAGTTGATTGAAAATGCGAGTCCTTTTCATTTGGTTTTTCCATATTTGTTTTCTAACCCCTGGTCTATGGTGTTATTTTCTGCTCTGTTCTGGTGCCTGTCATATCCCGTGCTATTTGTTCTTATATGGTGTTGTTTGCCATGTCCTTGTAGGTCGTTTTAGACGAACGGTTCTGCCAAAAGAATACATATAAATTTGATTGGTAGTGAGTAGAACATTAATCCTTCAATGTTATCATGTATCGTAATCTTTAAGAATTTATAGTCCATATACGTAACCTATAGATGCGTACTCGCTCAACTTATAATTATTTGAAATGGAAACCAAATAGCTTCTTCAGACGACATATCTCAATAATGTATTCGTGTAATAACTCGCCTATGTAAATTCATAAGCGTAGGTATATCGTTGGGTTATATTTTAAAATGCGCATCGCTCTATAATAGCGTATTCATAAGGGTATTGTTCTCGTTAATTTGTTTGGAGTTAATAAGTTTAAGTTGCAAGTTTATAGAATTTGTAACGTGCGTCGCGACATCACACAGACATGTTGCATTGTTATCTGTTCGGATGTTAAGCGTGTGTTTCAGGTTTGTATCATTTGTAATGTACGTTGCTACATGGTAGGCTACAGACACGCTGCTAATAATTGTTATTTGTTCGGATGTTAAGTTCGTGTTCCGCGGTGTCCGGTATCGTCTTACGTGGTCGCTACTTACTGACATATATCAATAAAAAGATTAGTCCTAATTTGCCTGTTAGGTTTCTACCCGAGTGCCCCCTGGTATGGACGCCTTTTGTCACTTTATTCATCAACAGACATCGCTCTGGGAGGTGGCGGGGGGGAGTGACGTAAGAGCCACGATCGCGAAACGTTCGGGAGTTCACGTGCAAGAATGTTGTGTCAAGCACAGCGGGTCTGATGCCTGTGCTTGTTTTAAAAGGGTTTGCTGGGCCGATATCAGGGTATTTGCCTTGTTCTTGCGCCAGTAGACTCTAAAAGCAGGAATTTTAACGAGCGTGTTGAAGTCCTGTTCATAAAAACACCCGCTTTTCTGCAGGGGGTGGAGGGACTGTGTGTGTGTGTGTGTGTGTGTGTGTGTGTGTGTGTGTGTGTGTGTGTGTGTGTGTGTGTGTGTGTGTGTGTGTGTGTGTGTGTGTGTGTGTGTGTGTGTGTGTGTGTGTGTGTGTGTGTGTGTGTGTGTGTGTGTGTGTGTGTGTGTGTGTGTGTGTGTGTGTGTGTGTGTGTGTGTGTGTGTGTGTGAACGTGCGCATTCATGTGTGTGCATGTGTATGTGGATTACGGAATGTGTTTGAAAAGTCAAGGCCAGAGGCTTACTTTACTGATTTTAATTGTGAGATCATGGCTTTTAGTTCCCCCCACATGATCTCATGCATTCTTCAAACAGCACACAAATCTAAGAGCACAGATGGATTCAGTGTAATGAAGGTGAACAGGATGTGTTGGTAGGGGCCACAAAATGACACCCCCTCGTGTATAAATCAATAGCCAGCTAAAAGTGTTAGCCCTGTGTAGTTACAACAGTGTGTTTCTAATTACGGTTCCTCTCAGTTGTTGCTCGAAGTGAAAATACAGCGGGGCAATGGCTGTGCCAAGCGTACGTTCGCTCAGCGGGTGAAATGTCAACAGCTAGTTTGTCTCCCTTTTTTTCCTGAAGTGTTAAGACCCGGCAACGTGTGTTTTATCAGTGACACCTGCTTTGTCCATCGCGAGTGATAACCGGGCCGGATCATGCTGTGGACGAGGCTGACATTCTGCGGCCGAGCAGCGCTTCTGCGCCCCACAGCTGGCAATTCAAAGAGAAGGGAGAAACGGCCTTCACCAAGGACCCTTAAATCAGAGCGCGCCGCGTATTCCCAGAAATGCTCAGATGGGCCGATCCCAGCGAGCGTGCGGCGGGAGCAGTCAGCGTGTGCCCGCGCGGAGACAGCTTGCGCACGTCTTCCTCACAGCGTGACGGGGGAGTCGCGGAGGAAAAATGTCACCCATACTAAGAATTATAAGCAGAAATACAGCGGTCACCTGCCTGCTTCCCAGTGCCCATTAACGGGGATGGCGTGCCACAGATAAGGTCAAATAAATCAATCAAGTAACATCTAAGAATTTAGAAGAGATAAAAATAAATCTGGTTTTAAATGCGTGTGTGCTCCCACTACCTCCTTTCTTTAAAAAATACTGTACTAAGGATTATGAATGTCTGTTGTATGGGGTCCCGTTTTGTAAGATTTAATACGGTCGTGCACTATCTACAGATATGTTATTGGGTAGGCAGTTCCATAGGTGATTAATGGTGCAGTCCAGTGAAAAGTAAATGATAAATAACCTACAGCTGTAAGGAGATATAGTTTCAGCAAATTCATTTTTAAACCTTGTCATATTCTACTGCATATTGTATATCTGAAAACAAAAGGGCAAACATCCAAAAGAAGTATGTTTCACGCTAACTTCTTAAAGTTGTGAGGTCAAAAACATGGCGGCGAGCTTTCTCAATGCCCGTCTACTATAAACCATATAGCAGCAGGATTATAAACGCTGCATATCTTAATCTCCTCTTTGAATTCTCTGAATTCTTGTGCACTTAATCAAAGTGATGTGAAGGGTGAACCAAGGACCCCTCCGTGCTCGGAGGGAGATGTCACAGATAGCAAAATGTCAGCAGGAACCTGTTACCTGTTAACATGAACAATGTGTCATAGACCAAGCAGAGCAAATAACAGTATCTGGATTTATGTGAGGTGTGTGTGTGCACATGTGTGTCTCTTAGTTCTGTCTCAAGTTGATTATGAATGTCTGTTGTAAGGTTTCATACGGCCGTACGCTATCTACAGATATGTTACTGGGTAGGCTAGAGGAGAGGAGATGGGAGGTTGCACTATATCCAAATGCATTACAAAATTGGGGCATTCTGAATTTTGTATAAAGGCCTCTAAACAGCTGATGTTAGCAGATGCAGTAGTTTATGTAATTTCAACCTTAAAAGTCAAAATATGACTTAAGATCTGTCATCAAGCATGACATGTACAGAGGGTAATTTTCACATTTTGTTTTCTTACTTCATGGAATCAGAATGGATTTAATTGGGGTTTCTTGTCACTGATCTGCACAAAATACTTTGTCAAATAAATAAAAACTATTCTAAAGCTTTTTCTTAATTACAAATAAAAATCAGACAATAATATCCTTGTTTTTTAAAACATTGCAACAATGCTTTTGCTATATCCCTGACAAAATAATGACATTAAAAATGAGATTTCTTGTGAGTTTCTGTGGTGCATAACCACTTCAATTCCATGAAATCCTTTGCACAGATATTTAAAAATATATTTTCATAAGCAATTGTGAATGGCATATGAGTGAAATGAAGTATAAATGATAAGGAATGGTTTTGGAATGATCATTTGTGTTATGAGTTACTTAATAAACCATGTGGTTTTCTCCTTGAAAATATAACAGGAGAGGAGAAAACCACATGGCTTTTTCATTTTCATTCATTATTTCATCGTTACATTCGTTATTTTATCCTCTATGGCGTTTTTGCTCAAGTGTTTATAATATCGCATAGTGGATGTTATCGTGGAAACCAAATACAGTTACCCTTTTATATGAGGTGTTTCATAGAACACTTAATTTCATTAACTTACACTATTGAATACTAAAAAAGAAAATATTTGTTCAAGTACTGATTTGATGTGAGAGGTCTACCCTATACGCAGTGATCCTGGAGGCAGATTTCTCAGTGTGAACAGTAACTCTATTCTCATTACGCTTTCACAACACAGAGGATAGACTGTCCCCCTTATCTCTTTGTCTCTGTGACTCATGTCCAGCAGACATAGTGAAGACTGGACTGCTCTATTAGAAACATATTTCTGTATGAGCAATGTGAGCTGTTTTACATCACATACTCACTCAGGCACACACAAGCACAAACAATTATTTTTTTTTCTTTGCCACAGTATGAAAAAACTACATATCAAACCAACTATGTCCCAATGTACTAATGATACAAGCATGAATACCAATAAATATTAATCATATTTGATGTTTGTGGCAATAGATTTTTGATATTGATATTTTTTGATAATTTGATATTGATGGGTATGTATAACAAAACACACGATTTTCATTTTGAAGCAGGTTAGTTTAGCATTCCTATTACATGGGAGTTGAGTCTTTTTTTTCGTAAAACGGGAGTGTAGGATAGTGCAGAAAGAGTATGCTGTGCTGAAGGTTAAGTATCTCATCATGAATAACTGATGGCTCTGAGGGAATAGACAGCCAACATGTTCCAGGAAAGTGGAAGAAGAGGAACAGCCAATATAATTTCTGTGCAATGCTGCCACCTGCTGGCGATGAACGGACCACACCGTCGGTGATCCCTCCCGACTTCTGTAACTGCCGGAATCTGCTCTGAATTCCTTGTCAGTCAGAGATGTCCTTGCGACGCATAAAAGTCCTGAAGTAGCTGAAACCAATCTCTACCGAAATAAATATAGCGTTTCATTTTGATGAAGCACTCGGAATTCCAATCGCTAAAAGTTCCTAACGTTTTATCGCGAACCGCAGAGTCGCGCTCGTATTGGCGCGGTTTTCGAGTCAGGAGCGCAACGATCTTTCTCTCTCTCTCTCTCTCTCTCTTTGAATGTCCTGTGGGCAACGTTAACTCCGCGAGCACATGCAGAACGACCTTTGACCTTTAATATCCGCAGTATTCCCCCGCGGCGACCTCGCTCCCGCCAAGTGTGCGTTCAATCAGATACGCTTCCTGCATCAGTAATACCTCATCTTGACTTAACCCTCTCCGACCCTCCTGTTATTTCTTAATAACTAATGCGAGCGCCGAGCCCCAGCCGCGTCACGTCCGGTTCTGTATTGATACGTTATCCGAGCGGCGAACTGCACTGTTTAAACAGATGGCGGTACAGGATAAAATGCCTCACGCCCCGCTGCTTAATTCTCACATGTGGATTTGATGCTTTAGGGCAAATGTGCGCCGTTTTGCCGACACGGGGGTAAAATGACATCATGGGACTCAGGAGAGGGAGAGGGAGAGGATAAATGTGTGCGGAATGCATGAACTTTTGGGGAAAAGAAGCTGTTATTTGGCTTTTATGGCTCCGTTTCCATAGTAACATTTATATGGGACAGGCATGTTTGCGAGGCTGCCCTTTCCCAGTCGCCGAATGCGATTCCCTGAGTCCACTTCAGGTTTAATGTACAGAAATGAATCGTCCTGTCAGTGACTTACGTGAGGGTTACGGTGTGTTTTTATCACTTCTTAAGTAGCGAGAGGTCATTATTATCACCTGAACAAAGACGTCGGCTATGCAAAAAGGCCGTCGGCTTTGAGAAATGTAGCAATTAGGGC
This sequence comes from Aldrovandia affinis, assembly GCA_029706075.1. Lineage (NCBI taxonomy): Eukaryota > Metazoa > Chordata > Actinopteri > Notacanthiformes > Halosauridae > Aldrovandia > Aldrovandia affinis. The sequence continues at coordinate 875,415 of JAINUG010000195.1, read as the reverse complement.
GGGAGACACAGGATCTAGACTTATGTTTAATATTTTATGTGTGGTAAGATGGGTTCTTCACAAGGCCTGAGTAACAGCTGTTCTTCTCGCGTCCCAAGTTTCGACTTGACTGTTTCGCCCGCAGCGTCCGTGCACTCAGGCATTCTCTTTCAACCGGGAGTGCGATGGTTAAAGTCACAACAACAACAACAACAACAGCAAACAAAAAAATACAAACCAATCAGGGTGCAGCCTGCATCGGAGGGGAGGGTGGGGGTGAGGGGGAGGGAGGGAGGGAGGAGGGAGGGGTAGGAGCGAGCGTCAGTGAGAGCGTGCGTGCCCTCTGCTGCCGTCATCCATTCAGTGACCAGCGAGCCGCAGGGTTCCCACAGATCACGCGACACTGCCTGTTTACCAATGTGGGGGCCCCTGGCCCTGAGCCAGAGACCTGCGGCGCTGACACCCCGAGGGACGCCCCCCCCCACCAGCCCCGCCCTGCCGCTCTCGCCCCCGCCCCGCCCCCCGCTCGAACCCGGGCCCCTTTTTCTCACGCACGTTCCACTGCCGAGCTCTCTGTCTGTCACTCTGTTGCTTGACCTTGCTTTGACATTTTGTGACAAACTGAGGTTTTACCTTTAATGCTAATTGCACATTATTTCAGCGTAAAAACAAACATAGTGAATTGCGGCGTGTTGACAAGGGCTTAAACCACCGTTCAGCGGCCATTTTTTACTCACTTCAGTACTGGCCTCACACCGTCATGCCAAAGACTCTGCGTACAAACAATGGCTCTTTAGTGCTTTAGTTAGTGATGTATGGCATTTATAACATATGCCATTTAGCAGACTCTTTTATCCAAAGCGACTTACAGTAGTGAATGCATACATTTTTCAGTATACGTAGTCCCAATGGGAATTGAACCCACAACCTAAGCGTTGTCAGCGCCACGCTCTACCCACTGAGCCACACAGAACCACTGCTGCTGTTTGTTAGTGCTGTGAGTTTTGGACTTAGGACTGACCCCCGGCCCCCCCAGGCACACAGTGATTCACCTCCAGTCTCACTTCCCCCCCACCCTGTGAGTAATCGCAGGCCCCCCCCCGTGTGATGTCTGACCCCCCTGCCTCTCACACTGACGTACACACGGCTCATACCCCCCTGGGTGGGAGGGGGCTGCCAGTCAGTCACTCAGTCCAGACAGTGACCCGCTGTGGGTCCTGAAGTGAGTAACCAACTTTACCACCAACATCTGAGTGTGTGAGTGTGTGAGTGTGTGAGTGTGTGAGTGCGTGAGTGTGTGAGTGCGTGAGTGCGTGAGTGCGTGAGTGCGTGAGTGCGTGAGTGCGTGAGTGCGTGAGTGTGAGTGTGTGTGTGTGTGTGTGTGTGTGTGTGTGTGTGTGTTTGTCTGTCTGTATGTGTGTGTGAGTGCGTGAGTGTGTGAGTGCGTGAGTGTGTGAGTGTGAGTGTGTGTGTGTGTGTGTGTGTGTGTGTGTGAGTGTGTGTGTTTGTCTGTCTGTATGTGTGTGTGTGTGTGTGTGTGTTATTTATCTGTGTGTGTGTGTCTGTGTTTCTGTGTGTGTGTGTGTGTTTGTATATATATATATTTTGAGTGTGTGTGTTTGCATGTGTGTGTGTGTGTGTGTGTGCGTGTGCGCGCGTGTGCGTGTGTGTGCGTGTGTGTGTGTGTGTGTGTGTGTGTGTGTGTGTGTGCATGCATACATATATGTTTGCGTGTGTGTGCTTGTGTGTGTGTGTGCATGTGCGCGTGTGTGTGTGTGTGCGTGTGTGTGTGTGTGTGTGTGTGTGTGTGTGTGTGTGTGTGTGTGCGCGTGTGCGCTCTCCTGCTTATCATGTTTGCTGGTGTGATAGTGCTGTATTGTTTCCTGAGAGCTCAGGGGGAGTTGTGGCATGTTGACCTGCTGTAGACCAAGGCTTCCCCTCTGTCTCGGGGAGTCGATACACGCTATGCGCTCGCTAACCGGGTCTCGTGGCGTGCCAGGTGCACAGGAACACCGCTCAACACCGCGTGGACCAAACCATCCCATTCTTAGACAAGTTTATGGGGGGGCTGTTACAGACAAAGCAAAGTTACACTGATGTTTACGTGGCTCTGTGAGTTACCCTGGTGTGACCCGATCTCTGGGATCAGTGGGTTCTCGGCTCTCACCGCGCCCCCTGCTGGCAGCTCAGAAAGCCCCCAGCGCCCCGGCCCTTCCCAGCTCTGCGTGTGAATCCCCCTCGTCCGCCTAGTGACACCGGGAGCCCTGCATGCTGTTTATCCACAACATGCTCAAGGCAAATAAACGCGCTATTGTGTCTTAATTATGCAACGGAGAGCGTCTGGCCTGGGGAGGGGGGGGGCGGGTTTGGGGGGGTGACATGGGGACAGTCCTCGGGGGCTTTTGTGTGGAGCTGCATCACGGAGGAGTGCAGCCCTGGGTGCACGCGGGGACCGTGGGCGCGGGAGAGGGGATTAGACCCCAGTGATAAAGACAGGTCCCGCTCATTGTGCGCGGGAGGGTACGGCATTGCAGGAAGCAGTGGGAGATCTTCCGCCGGGCATTGTGGGCCCCCGCCACAGGTCCTGAGAAGCTGAGAGCACAGGAGTTAACCCCCCCAGTCCCGTCCCGTCCCTTCCCGTCCCCGCGAATCCATCGAGGAGTCACGGTGTGTGTGTCCCCTCCTCTCTCACCCCTTACCTCTGCAGTACTGAGTGGCAGGACTGGGGTCAGAACAGAGGTGGTGTGCCCAGGTTCGAATACTGTCTCACGTGAAATATATATGCCATTTATATACGCCATTTAGCAGACGCTTCTATCCAAAGCGACTTACAGTAGTGAATGTATACATTTTTCACTATATGTGGTCCCAGTGGGAATTGAACCCACAACCTAAGCACTGTCAATGCCGTGCTCTACCTACTGAGCCACACAGAG
>JAINUG010000195.1:802500-867500 GCA_029706075.1 Aldrovandia affinis | reverse complement strand
ACCTTCCCATGCTGTAAAGCACAGGGTGACATCATCCCTTCTTCTCTGGGTCAAAGGTCAGTAACCAAGGAGTCCTGCATTCTTGATGACACTGTGATTGGTCCGTTTGGGTTTGAGCCCTTCAGTGGGTGTGTCAAAAATGGCAAATGGCAAATGACTGTGCTCTCTCTCTCTCTCTCTTTCTCTTTCTCTCTGTCTCAGTGTTTCTGTCTGTCAAAGTCAAAGTCAAATTGGCAGATTTGACAATGGCAGACTGGGCTCTGGCTTTATTTGTATGACAAGTGATCTTGTGTTGCTAAAGCATTAAAATACATATGTGAGAACAACAACGCCCAAGGAAAAAAACAACAAAACATACAGGTAACCCACCCCCTCCCACACCTGTATAACCCACATTACAGAATTTTAACAAACAGATAATGGAGCCTCTGTTCCATATCTGGGACAGATGCATATATAAGCATAGAACATTTAGCCCACACCCTCTCTCAGATTATGGCAGGCAGAGACATATTGAGTGCTGCCACCTTTATTGCAATAGTAACTTCCCCAAGGATTATTTTTCATTTGTCTGTGTCTGGTAGGTCTTGATATGTAATTATCATGGCAGAGAATTTGGGGAAATATGTGTTTCTGATGGGGAGGTACTTGGGGCAGGTGAGTAGGAAGTGGGCCTCAGTTTCCATCTCTGCCAGGTTGCAGTGATCACACAGCCTGTTCTCTTTAGCCATCCAGGTCTTTTTGTGGTGGCCTGTTTCGATGGCAAGGCTGTAGTCACCTGTACCTCTACCGCTTTGTTTGGGGCCTTTTATTCTGATAAGATATTCTGCCAGGGAGTAGTCTCTGTTTAGAGTTTGGTAGATGTCTAATTTATTGTTTGATTTAGTTTCTTCAAGCCAATCATCAATGTACAGATTTTTGTTTGTTGAGTCAATTTTTCTCTGTCTGTCTCTCTTTGTCTCTCTCTCTCAGTGTCTCTGTACCTCACCAGTTCCCAGCTGCTGATGTGGAGATTATCGCAGCATGTGTCACAGACTCACGGGCAGAGATGGTACATGAATACTATCTGTCTCCCTTTCAATTTGGCTCAAACACGAGGGAGAAAAGTTTGATCTTGATTCCAAAGGAGCGAGGAACAGTTGTGACCTTCACACAAGGTCGTACGTAGGGTGCGGCCCGAACCCGGGAGTGAGTCAGTGGAAATCCTCTCAGTAGAAGCAAAGCTGTGGCGGTATCTCCTCTCACGTGTTATCTGTGAGTCGCTTTGGATAAAACCGTCTGCCAAATGATTGTAGCGTAATGTAATGGTGAAATGCACTGGATTTCCTCGTGTTACAGAGAGGCCAACATCTGTGTCTTGCACCTGGTTGTCTGGAAAAAAGAAAAGAAAAAAAAATAGGAAAAAAACCAAGACAGAGTGGGAACAATTCCCCACCTAGTGTCTGCTACCACTGGACATATGCATGTGTATACATATCATTTTGGGGTGGGGTTTTTCCCCATAGTGCATCACAGACACGATAGATCAAGCCATTTCCCTTTAACACTGCCGAAAACCACATTCTGTCTTTCCATTGGCCTGTGATATTACAAAGCAAATGTCATTACTGTACCAAGTGCACTCAACTCCCCCCAAGCGTACTGTGAAAAACACAATGAATAATTGTTTCAATAATCAATAATCAGCTTATCCGAAGGAAATGAGACTCCAGCCTGCAGCCTCCTTTGCAATTTGGGGGTGGGGGGGGGGACAGAGACGGAGACAGACCCTGAATTCCTGTCATGTCCTCTGATACAGCCCGGGTTGTGATAACCGTAGCGGTGGGGGATACACAGGCTAAACTAACGCCACAGAGGGGACTTCGTTAAAGACAAGTCATATTTGCAACATCAGACCCTAACCCAAACACATTTGCTAACCTTAACCCTAAACCTTAATTCCTCTGAGGGATTCTGGTAGAGAGACGGTCAGAGGTCACCAGGTCCCCCCCCCTTTGTTTTCTTCTCCCTCCTCCACCCCCCCACCCCACCTTTGGTGATGAATTAGAATCCCACACAGCCCTCTTCCTTTAAGCTGCTTTGATGTCACATGGCGGGAGTCCTGCGAGGCCCTGTCTCGTATGGATGCCCTTGACGACAGCAGGCACCTCTGTGTTTGCGGTGCACCACAGTCCTGCCATGTCGTAAAAGGAGAAGCCCCCCTCTGCGCACCCCACGAACAATCCGCCTACTCATACAAAAAACTGGTGTGGGGTTTCGATTTCTACGTCAGTGATTTTTAACGATGCTGTTTGATATTGTGGTTGGGGGAGGAGCGTTGGGGGAGGAGGGCACTGAGCTCCACATCAATATCAGACCGGGTTGAGCCACTCAAACACACATGGCCTTATCCTCAAGAAAGGCCAGTCTGGGGTCTCGGATAGCGTAGCGGTCCAACGCACTCGCATTGACTGCTGCTTTGCGAGTGTGAGCTGCCTATCACAGTCACGGTTTGAAACCTGGCTGTGCCAGACCAGCTCTGGATGGGAGCCCCGATTGGGGGCGGTGTTTGGCTGTCTGCCCCAAGGGGAGGGGGGAGGGTGAGCCGGCACGAACTCGCTAAGAAGCACGGGCGTCCCTGTAAAGTAGGTGGGCGAGTTCCATCTCGGAGGAGGCAGATCATCGCTGGCCTCGGGGAATTAGCTTGACCCGGAGGACGGGTGGTGAGCTCATGGGGGAGGGCGAATCGAAATAAATAGAGGGCATAATTGGCTAAATTGGGAGAAAAACTTTTCTAAAAGTATATTTTTAATTATTATCTGAGAGGAAGTTGATCATATGTTTTTTTCTTCCCCTTTAAGAGTTTTGCATTCCTCATGGCAGAGAGGAAAAAAAACAAAGCTGTATTCTTTAGTACAGTAAGCCACAATAATTTACAGTATTTCAAGGGATGTTTTATATACTGTCCTTTCACAAGGAAAACATTTATCGTCTCCGGTTACCTCTTCCTGCTCGCGCTCCTGCACTCCTACACTCCTACTCTCACTGCGTCACCAGGGCCTTTGAGGAACGAAACAGCTCCGCACAAAAGACCTTTTATTCACCTGAAACGCTCGCCTTTGACGAATGGCGTATTGTGTGTGTGTGTTCCCCCCACCCCCTGCCAAAAAAAAAAAGAAAAAGGAAAGAGATCTTTTCGGTAGCGATACAACGCTAAATGATAAAGTCCACCGCCCTGAAGATCTGGGCCCGTATGTACAAAGAGTGCTGATCTAGGATCAGGTTTCCCCTGTCCATATCCTAACCACATCCATTATGAGCCAAAAGGCTAAATAATAATATAATATACGCCATTTAGCAGACGCTTTTATCCAAAGCGACTTACAGTAGTGAATGCATATATTTTCAGTATATGTGGCCCCAGTGGGGATTGAACCCACAACCTAAGCCTTGCTAACGCCACGCTCTACCAACTGAACCACAGAGAACCTGGCTAAACTGAGCCTAGATCAGCACTCCTACTCTCAGAATCTTTGTACATACGGGCCCAGGAGACTAGAGGGAGCACAGCCCAGCCTTTCAGCTGTCTGGCCCAGGAGCTGCGCAGCACCTGTATGACCCCACCCCACCCCCACCCCCTCAAGTCCACGTCCAAGGCTAGGGAAGGAGGGAGGGGGAGGGAGGGGGAGGAGGAGTAACCTGAGAGCCCTGACCTGGGTGTCTGGGCGTTTGGATGGGAAGGCTGCCCTCCGTGGAGCAGCAGGGGTTATCAGCCCATCTCCTGCCCCCTCTCCTGCCCCCTCTCCAGGGCCACTCTCCTGCCCCCCCTCTCCAGGGCCGCTCGACCCCCCCACCCCCACCACCCCCAGGCCCCCAGCCCCCTTTCAAGTGCCGCTGTTTGTGTGTTTGCCCCTCTCTCTCTGTCTCTCTCTCTCTGTCTCTCTGTCTCTCTGCGCTCGCTCGTTAGAGATGTATGTGGCCGTTGATGTATTTAGGGGGCACGCCGGTGTGAGATAGCACATCTGAGATTCCGCAGCCCTCATAAATTATCCTCACCCCCCCCCCCCTGGCCCTGGCTCCCCCCCCCCCCCCGCCCTCCCGCCCTTGACTCCTGAACCCCCTCGCCTCTCCGTCGGGCTCCACCGCCGCCGCCCGCTCCACGCCCTCCACCGTCCCTGACAGTGACCGCCCGCTGAGGGGGGTGTGGGGCATAGCCCATCCCCCCGATCTTTGAAGCAGAGCGTTTTCTCCCTCCTCCTGAAGTCTTTTATTCACAGAAGACTTAATATAATAATATACGCCATTTAGCAGACGCTTTTATCCAAAGAGACTTACAGTAGTGAATGCATACATTTCCCAGTATATGTGGCCCCAGTGGGGATTGAACCCACAACCTAAGGGTTGTCAGCGCCACACTCTACCCACTGAGCCCACAACCACTGGGGACGTGTGCCTGCGTTTGAAGTATACCCTGACCCCACTCCCCCACCCCCCACACAATGCAGTTTGCTCTTATCAAATGTCAAAATGTTGATACTAAAATAGCAGATCCCCTACTGCCCCCCCACAGCCCCCTACCTTTCACCAGGGCTGTGATGGAACAAAGTTTTCCCCCTTAAAAAAAAAAAAAAAAAGGTTAAACAGAGGAGATGGCCAAACGCACACAGCAGCCCCCCCTCCCCACTCAGGGGTGTGAATAGGGGAGAGATAAGAATCCGGAGTATTTGAGAGGCGCTCTTATAAACCTCAACTGTAAACAGGGACGGGAGCAGGAGCGGGAAATGGTGCAGGCCCACCCCTGAGAGACAGCTTTACTGTGCCCCCCCCCCCCCCACCCCGGCCAGCTGCAGGCATTCCTCTCATTACTGCTCGTCACCCAGCACCTCTTAAACCGGACAGGTTCACAGCCAGGCAGCACGGCTGGGCCTCAACCCCCCCCCCCACTAAACCTGTGCGCTTCAAAGTGTTGCTCGCTCTGAGTTTCACTGCCACTGCTCAGCTTGTGAAGAGGGAAGGGTTTTCCTCCCTGAACCAGCGATTGAGCTGATTCAGATCGGGTCTGCCGGACTGTGTCCCTCCGTCGGCCATCTTTATGATATCTGAGTGGTCACGTGATGGATGTCCCTTGTGCTCAGACATGGAGTGTGTGTGTGTGTGTGTGTGTGTGTGTGTGTGTGTGTGTGTGTGTGTGTGTGTGTGTGTGTGTGTGTGTGTGTGTGTGTGTGTGTGTGTGTGTGTGTGTGTGTGTGTGTGTGTGTGTGTGTGTGTGTGCATATATATGTGTGTGTGTGCACTTTCTGGTGCTCAGAGGGACACCATGAGCCGGTAAATATGCCTTGGCATTGATTCTACGAGTGTCTGGAACTCTTGGAGGGATGTAACACCATTCTTCCGTGAGACATTCCATCATTCTGTGTTTTGTTGATGGTGGTGGAAAACACTGTCTTGGGTGCCGCTCTAGAATGTCCCATAAGTGTTCAACTGGGTTGAGATCTGGTCACTGAGACGGCCATAGCATGGAGTTTACATAGTTTTCATGCTCATCAAACCATTCAGTGACCAATGACCAGGGTGTGTCTGTCCTCACAATGATCAGAAAGAGAAAAGCAGTCTTTCAGCATCTCCTAGTCTTTGCAGCATCAATGTGAAACGTCCAGTGATCCTCTGTTCAGCCTGGGGTTCAAACAAGGTCAGACTTTTGGTGTCATGTCACTGTGCCACTGTGTGTGACTGTCACTGTCTAACTGTGTGACTGTGTGACTGTGTGTGACTGTGTGGAGTGTGTGTGGAGTGTGTTACTGTGTGTGACTGTCACTGTGTAACTGTGTGTCACTGTGTGGACTGTGTGTGACTGTGTGTGTGACTGTGTTACTGTGAGTGACTGTGTGGACTGTGTGTGGAGTGTGTTACTATGTGTGACTGTCACTGTGTAACTGTGTGTCACTGTGGACTGTGTGTGACTGTGTGTGTGACTGTGTCACTGTGAGTGTGTTACTGTGTCTCTGTGTGTCACTGTGTTACTGTGTGGAGTGTGTATTACAGTGTGGACTGTGTGTTACTGTGTGGACTGTGTCACTGTGTGTTACACTGTGTGTCACTGTGTGGAGTGTGTGTTACTGTGTGTGTCTCTGTGTGGAGTGTGTGTTACTGTGTGTGTTTCAGTATGTTACTGTGTGTGTGTCACTGTGTGGAGTGTGTTGAGTGTATAACTGTGTGGAGTGTGTGTTACTGTGTGTGTCTCTGTGTGGAGTGTGTGTTACTGTGTGTGTTTCAGTATGTTACTGTGTGTGTGTCACTGTGTGGAGTGTGTGGAGTGTATAACTGTGTGGAGTGTGTGTTACTGTGTGGATGCATTGTCACCTGTGCAGACAGTGTGGATTCCAAAGAGGACGTGGCACAGAGGCCATGGCAAGACTTGGCAAAGGTTTGTGCTATAGGGCAGGGGGGTTATTGTAGGACAGGCTACCCAGTTAGCTGCCCCTGTTCTGACCACAAGCTTAACTGTGGTAAATCTGTAGGAATCCCATTAAAGCACTCCTGAAGTCTAGACTGGGTGATCTTTCAGCACCACAGGGCCAACGTGAATGAACCTACCGTGTGTAGCGCCGCGTACACCCCCCCCACCCCCCCCACCCCCAGTAAACACTGATTAAAGCGTAATCTTCTAAAAATGTTACAGTTCATTGAAGCATAAATCATTTCCTAAGCCACGCACAACACAGCAGTTGGACAGTGATCCACAATCTCTAAACAACAATCTCTAAATATAGTAGATCGTTGGTGTGTGAATCAAAGTAAGTAGACCCTTATTTATGTATTCCTTTCTTGTTTGTTTGTTTGTTTAAAACCTTCTTTTTTTGTGTGTGTGCTTTATTCTAAGGTGTTTGTTAAAATCTGACAGAGAATGAAGAAAATGTTCCCGGATAGACAAGGAGGTTAAATCTTTGAAAACAATCCCTGTTTAAAAAAAAAAAAAAAACGCTCAATTTTTTAGAAGCGATCGCTCGGCTGTGTTGAGCGTGAGCGATCCCTGCGCTTACGGCCAAGATGAATCACAATAACAACGTGCGTGACTCAGAACAATCGGTGTCAATCAGAACAAATGATTTAACTCAGTATGTTTCAGGGTGATTTGGGATTCTGCAGTATTTGAAAGAGTCTGTTCTCTCTTTCTGTACCTGTCTGTCTGTCTGTACGTGGGCTCCTCGTATGACATCACTTCTGCCGCGCTCGTATGTTTATAGTGTTTAATGCGTGACTGTGAGTATCACATTTAAAGGACATTTGTTTTTGCTTGGGGGGGGTTAAGGGTGGCAGGCATACCAGAGGGGTGTGTAAGGGGCGTGAGATATGAGTGTGTGAGTATGTGTTTTGATCGTCAGCCCCCAAAGCTGTCGTCTATACTTCATACATGTCATCATCATCTCATTTCATACCACACCTACTGTATATATACAGTGCGTATGTATATATAATATATGCCATTTAGCAGACGCTTTTATCCAAAGCGACTTACAGTAGTGAATGCATACATTTTTCAGTATATGTGGTCCCAGTGGGAATTGAACCCACAACTTAACTGTTGTCAGCACTGTGCTCTACCTACTAAGCCACACAGAACCAGATATATATATATATAAAATATATATGAAATATATTTCATATATAACTCTTAGACATAGAGTTCCCTTCTTATTTTAGGTGTTTAGGGTATATGTCACTTTTAGCATTTGTAATAAACATGAGATTTGGTCTGAGAACACAGAGATGAGGTTTGTTTATGGGCGACGCCTCCATGTCTGGCTGAGTCAGGAGGTGTCTAACAACAGTGTCTCTGGCTCCATCAGCCAAGGCCCTGTGCCTCACCACCCCCCGGTGTGAATTAATGTACATGTGCCTTAAAGCTGTATATATATATATATATATATATACGTATATAAGAGAGACCTACATCTCCTGGCCTCTGTTATCCTCATGGAACAAAGCGAGATACCTTTTTTGGTTCAGGCCATTGCTCGGCTATTTGAGCGTAAGATCCCTCTTGAGTTGATTACTCACATTGGTAATGAAATGCTTGCCACTGGACAAAACCCCCCCAAAAAACAAAGAACAGAAGGAAGAAGAAGAACTCCTCTCTCGTCAGTACTCGTGAGAAGGATACCAGTTTTCATCCACAAAAATGTCAATGAACGCCAGTCTCTTTGAAGAGTCAATGACTCGGAAGGAACTGTAGTTTAAAAAATATATATATTTATATTTTCAGTGTTCCCGAGGGGAAAAGAAGGATTTGATTTTCAGAATTGTTTGTCCTATACTGGGAAAATCCTTGTGGGTGACCGGTTTGCAGAATGAAACTTGAACGGGTGTTGTGTGTGTGAGAAGTGCATGCTCTTTTAGACGACTTGTAGATGACCGTTTTTGTGGATGGAAAAAAACAGGCAGCGGCAGTGGAGCTGTGAGCTCCACGGTTTGGAGGTGACATTTAGTTTCACTTTATTATTATATTTTATTATAAAATATTTTATTATACAATATAACATTATACTACACAGGCGGTAGTGTAGTATAATGGTTAGGAAACTGGGCTTGTAACTCAGAGGTTGCTGGTTCGATTCCCAGGTGGGGCACTGCTGTTGTACCCTTGAGCTAAAGGTACTTAACCTGAATTGCTTCAGTAAAATATCCAGCTGTATAAATGGATGATTGTAAAGAAATGTAAACTGTAAGTCGCTCTGGATAGGAGCGTCTGCTAAATGGCTAAAATGTCAAATGTAAATGTATTGATTTAAAGGAAAGGAAACACTTGAGTATATGGAGGGTTCTGTTGGCTCTGTTATGATGTGGGATGCATTTTCCTGCCTTGGTTTAGATCCCACTCAACCCTTAGAGGGCAAGGTAAACACCAATAAATACCAAGCCATTCTGAGTGATCACCTTCATCCTGTGGTGATGGGAGTGGTCTGTTCCAGGATGACAATGCCCCCATCCACAGGGCACGAGTGGTCACTGAATGGTTTGATGAGCATGAAAATGATGTAAACCGTATGCCATGGCCGTCTCAGTCACCAGATCTCAACCCAATCGAACACTTAGGAGCAGTGCTTGAGACAGCGTGTTGCATCCCTCCAATATAGTTCCAGACACTTGTAGAATCCATGCAAAGGCGCACTGAAGCTGTCCTGATTGCTCGTGGTGGTCCAACACCCTATTAAGACACTTTGTGTCCCTGTATGTTAGTGGTGTATTGTGCTTTCCCTTTGAGTGACATCTCAGAATGCAGAATCCACAGACATCTTGTAAGTCGCTCTGGATAAGAGCATCTGCTAAATGCTTAAAATGTAAAATGTAAAATGTGACTAGATTTTTGTTATTTTTGGGGGTGTCTTTTGGGGGCGGTTGGGGGGGGCGGGGAGGGTAAATAGCACGCTTTATCAGCACAGTGGAGAATCCTGGACACCTGCCAAAGTCTGACTCCAGTGCAATGTTGACATTATTATTATTAATTTAAAAAAATCTCATCCATCTTTCGCCTGCTATCTATTAGCCTGTCATTGACAGCTCGGCGAAGCTGTGGTGTTTTTTCCCCCTTCAGCGTAGAGTCTCTTTCCCCTGGAGGTGAGCACAAATTAGCGTGAAACATTCGCCCTTTCTGTTCCTGTCTTTTCTGCCTCGGCCATTTAAGAGGCTGAAAGGTTTTACACAACAAAGCGATGTTTTGCTTTTATTGCGATAATATGATTTAGCCTCACATCTTATTGTGTTCCTATCATATCAGTAACGGGCAAAGCACAAAGGGTCTTGTCTCATGTTTGACTCATGACGTGCTGCATATTCCACATCTCAATGCATCGGCGGCTCCTCAGAGAGATGTGTCATGGCGATATCTGTTACCTCCCCGGCAGATACTGAGGTATTGTTTTACATAGAAATGCCATAGTGCTGATATTGTTCACATTCCCCCCCCATTTCAATGTGTTGTGCTGGCCCCCCCTCATTGTTCTCACTTTTATTTATGTTTCTCACAGTGCGTGAACCTGTCTCTCTGAGAGAGAGGGAGAGATAAAGAGGGAGAGAGAGGAAAGGAAAGGCAAGGCCCGCTCACAGACAGCTTCGCCCCCCCCCCCCTCTGTACAACTTCCAGAGAGGCCGGAGAAGGCAGGACTCTCTTATCCCCGCAGAGAGAACATCCTGACACTTTAAGTTTGCTGTTAACATCAAGGTGATCAGTGCCGAAAATCCAGGTTATTAGAGGCTCCCTGACCAAGCGTGCTTATCCGCCCCTTTATTAGGCTAATGAACGCTGGGTTTTTTCCGTGGCCCTTAATCACAGTCGCCGTCTGCGGGGTCGAACCGCCGCGCTGCCTGTTAAAGCAGATATACAATTAGGGTCCTCACAGGGATTAACGCTTCCGCAGCGGCTGCCGCGAGATTCCCGTTGCCTAATTCTGATTAACAGGAGGCCTTCTGCCTCCCCTCGCCCACACTCCCGCCCCCCCTCCCTCCCTCCCTCGCCCCCCCAGTCTGAGCCCCAAAACATGCAGGGGCCCTGGAAGTGATCACAGCACAGGGGCTTTAATGAAACGCCTCCCTTTAACGCATTTGTTAGCGGTCATTTTTCAACTGGGCCAACCATATGGTGTTCATTAGGCAAATTAAGAGAGGCGGGGGTGCTGGTTGGGGTGAGGTGGGGGGCAAGATTGGGTGGGGGATCTGTGCGTGTTTGGGGGGGTTTTGGGTGTAGGGGTCGTGAGGGGTAGGGTAGTCCATCATGTTTCGCCTGTAGCGTGTTTTTGTGACAATTGTGTTGAAAAGCCCCAGTTCCCTCACATCGTTGATGATGCCATGCCTTTGGACCAATCCCAAAATCTACTAGAGGAAGTCTTTCTTAAAGAGAATAGAGGCAGTGTAAACGTCCTCTTCAAAATGTGTGCTGGTATTTGATGAAAGGTTTCTGGAAATTCCCGATGATTGTTTTTTGATCGTTTATCAATTGCGAAAGTGGTCGAAGATCAGTTCAGCTCCGTGTTATTCCCTCAGCATCCCAAGCAAAACTACCTGCATTTCTTTTTTAAAGTGTTGTTTCAGATTTTTTGCCCATTTTCCTCCCAATTTAGTAGCCAATTGTCAGCCAATTGTACCCTCTTTTTTTAAAATTTCAACTATCGTACTGCGATCTCGCTGCCGTAGCTCTGGGACCGGCAGTGACAAAGGCAATGCACCGCCGCCTCCGAGTCCTAACTCGCCAAGCCATCGACCGTAACTCCGGTACACACAGAGCCACTCTTGTACGCGGCGAGCTCATGCCGGCTTCCATTCCCCCTTCCCAACAGCCAATCGCCACCCCGAACGGGACTCCTGGCCAGAGCCAGGCTGGCGCAGCCGGGGCTCGAACCCAGACTGCAGTGAGCAACCTGCACTCCGGGTGAGTGCCTTTACCATTGCTCCACCCAGGGGCCCCACGACCTGCGTTTCTTTGGTGGGAAAAGCGTGTTCCCCTGAAGCAGGTTTGTACAGTGATGCAGTGGATACGATGCACTGAGAGAGACCCCTCTGAGTGAAGCAAGAGTCCTGCTGTCGAACGCAGAACACCTTCACATTTCGCATTCGACTGCTAAGCCTTTCACCTTCCCACGTATCGCCTCTGTGCAAAACCCTGGTGTGAGAAAATGCATTTGTTCATTTCGGTGGCTTGTTGTAAATCACTTGTCTCCAATCATGTTTTAATACTCTCCTCTCTCCCCACATCGCTCAGAGCAGTAGTTCCCTGTGGGTCGGGGGCCCACTGGCAGGTCTTGGGAGGGGTCGCGAGATTCACTTGACTGTAACATGTTACTGTATATAACACACTTCAATATATCTGAATATGTGTCAGGCTAAGTCTTCATAAGGAATGAGTTCCAGAAAATGTATTTGCTGAGGGGCCTCAGATAGTGTAATGGTCTAAGTGTTTGCTTGCGAATGCAGCTGCGGTTTAAAACCCGACTGCGCCAGACTGGCCCTGGCTGAGAGAGAGCCCCGATTGGGGCCGGTGATTGGCAGTCCGCTCCACGTGGAGGGGGTGGGTGAGCCGGCATGAGCTCGCCAAGAAGCGTGAAGGGTGTCTCCAGAAAGTAGGTGGGTGAGTTCCATCTCGGAGGAGGCAGATCATCGCCGGCCTCTGGGAATTAGCTTGCCCCGTAGTGATGGGTGGCGAGTTCGTGGGGGAGGGCGAATCGAAAGAAATAGAGGGTATAATTGACTACTAAATTGGGAGGAAAACGGGAAAAATCTGAAACCATTTTTTTTAAAATAATCTATTTGCTCGTTCAGTGGGTCGTGGGCTCTGAAAGTTTGGGAGCCCTTTGCTTCCTTGCTTTCAGGGCTTCAGTCCCTGCGCCGCTCCACATACCACGGCAGTTCCTCACGAGCTCCCACACCGTTCACTCACTGCTCTTATTGTCCATTGTCTCTGTCTGTTTTCCCCTCTCTGGCTCGAATGTAGATGTGGTTTTCACAAACCCACACGTTTCTATACTGAACTCAAACCAGAGGGTATAATTGGTTTCTGTGGTTATGTGTAACAGTGCCCTGAGGCTGAACCAGAACAGGGCAGAAAGTCACTCTGGGAAGTACCTTTTCTGTGTCGTGTTTTTCTTCCTCGTCTGCGTGCATGTTCGCAGACTTCAGGATGTTCTGTCACATGTCCGGCAGTGTGGTATAATGGTTAGGGAACTGGGCTTGTAATGTTACAGGTTCAATCCCCAGTGTCAAAATGTCAACCTTTCTCATTAATATCCAGCTGTATAAATGGAGCATCAAAGAAATGAAACTGTAAGTCGCTGAAAGAGCGTGTAAATTTTGTAATGTAATGTAATGTCACAGTTTCTGAAGTACCAGTGTCAAAATGTCATTTCTCATTGTACACTGTATATAGCATCAAGTGACCGTGAATGTTGGTTAGACTATCCGATTAATGTACTGTAGCTAATTAGCAAGCTGGTTAACTTGATTAGCAGCTAGCGTCACACAATTGGTGGTGAACTGAGACCAAATAGGTAACGTCAAATAACTAATGAGGATTTTGGTAGCAAGCTAACGTTGGCTAGCTACAAAAGCGCTGCATTTCCCAAGAGCAAAGTTGCCAACTGGATTAGCAGGAAAAAATCGCTTGTCAACACCAAAGATAGGTAGATGGAGATAACAATGTAAGTAGAGGAACAGCTGGACGCGGTGATAAGATGATAACGCGATGATAAACCGGAAACAAGCGGCCCAAATGACATGCATAAAAACCACAACCAATCACGTGACATTGTTGACCAATTGCAGGCGACGGTGTGCGGCAATCGAAGCCAAATGAGGTGCTTCTTTTTTGGTCGCAAACCCGCCATCTTGCCTGTGCGAACACGCCAAATGCGATTTAGTTTGAAGTATACTGAGGCCCTTAGTATGTATGGATATAATGATATAATGGGTGTGAGTCTGTTGGGTGTGTCCCCCCCAGAGCCACAGGGATTCTACCTGCTGACCCCCTGTCCCTCCCTGTCAGCGCTGTGATTGGCTGGCACAACAGGATAGAGTGACACACAAAACAGGGTGGAGTGACTCACAAAACGTGGTTGTTTACCTGGTTTACTTTGGTTCTCTTTCTATGGTTAATTAATAAGAAGAAAAGTGTTTGACACTGAAGCGTTTCATCCCCCCCCCCCCCCTGCCACCACACATAAATCTCAGCTCAATTTACTTAAATTTCAGTAAAGTGTTCGCCTGTCAGGCATGTGTCTTTGTACCCGTCTCGCTGTAAAGTGGGCAGCATTGTGAAATCTGATCGGTGTCATTTGGTGTTCTTGTGTCACGATGGGATTGAGCGGAGCCCTGCGTTTTAAAATGTATAATTTCAGAACAGGCCTTTACCTGCCTCAGATATTACTGCTGTTTGTGACTCCCAGCTGTCCGTCACCTGAATGTTCCCCTCGAATGACTCATGAAAATTAGGGAAATTTTGCACTCTTGCTAGACTGGAGAGCACAATGCGATTTTTCAACACCTCGCGTGTAGAAAACAGCAAATTCATAATTCATACTTTTAGGCCAACTCAGCAATAGTATGGAAAATTCCATTTAATTTTGCATTCATTTGCATTTCAATCAATTCTCTGTTACATGCTGTACTTCAGTTCAGCATATTGCCTCCGTAGATTTTATTTAGTAAGATGTGTTTTGCCCCAATTAGATTTGCAGAGTGTTGAGCATCAGTGTTGTAAACTATAAGCAGGCACAGGCTGAAACCTGCAGCTCTGCGTTTGAGTGATCCACCAATCAGCGACTAGGCCCAGTGGAACGCAGTGTCCAGCTGTCTGTCAGGTCACAGTCGAGCACAGTGTGCAGGGGTCTGTTTGTCAGGTCAAGAAACTCTGGAGAGGGATTTGACTCCCAACGTTAGAGACAAACTCAGATGAGATGAAGGCGGGGGGTGGCTGCCCAGCACACCCTGTTCCAGCACACCCCCCCAGCCCTGATCAGAACCAGGACGCAGCCAGAACAGAGACAGAGACAGAGAGACAGAGAGAGAGAGAGAGAGAGAGAGAGAGATAGAGAGACAGAGACAGACAGAGACAGACAGAGACAGACAGAGACAGACAGAGACAGACAGAGACAGAGAGAGACAGACAGAGAGAGAGAGACAGAGAGAGAGAGACAGAGAGAGAGACAGAGAGAGAGAGAGAGAGACAGAGAGACAGAGAGAGAGCAATCCGTCTGGCAGTGGCCTCTGAGCTGGAGAGCGGGTTTCACCTGGGCTGTCTGTCAAAGGGAAGGTCCTGTTCCTTGGCCGTGGTGAAAGTGAGAGCGTTGCTATCATAAAGGGGTACATCATTGTTCACGTGAATTGCCGTTTGGCCGTGCACAGCAGAACTGAGTGTATCTTCAGTAATTCCATATCTAAAGTGATATATTTATATATATATATATATATATATATATGTATGTATATATGTATTTATGTATACAGGGAGCAAACTTGATAAAGCGACAGTGAAATGCATCCCTGGAATCCTTTTGTCATTACACTCTAACGCCGTAAGGTCGGAGTCACATTCCCTGGGTGCACGGTTACCAAAAGGTGTCTAATGGAGCATTTGGCCCCGAGGCTTTAGGTATATGTATGTATGTGTGTATATGTGTACATGCGTGGGTGTGTGTATGTGTGTGTACGTGTGTGTGTGTGTGTGTGTGTGTCCGTGTGTGTGTGTGCTCGTGAATGTTCCCTTGATTTTTGGGGATCCGTGAGCTCCCTCCTCTGAAATGAAGGAGAACAGTGTGAACACGCAGGATGTCAGAAGCTCATTAAATATAAATCCTGTGCATAATGCAGTTGAGAGGCACACTAAATCACTCTATCCCCTGGAGCCATTTAACCACCTTAACTGTTTTAAAATCTGTTTGCTTTTTCAACTTGTTAATGTGGCTTTCCCGTGGCCTGCTGCTGCCGCCGCTGTCAGGACAGGCACTGTGGGAGCGCAGAGAGGTGCCGTGGACACAAAGGGCATATTGAGAACGGGTGCCCACACACACACACACACACACACACACACACATCACGCATCCTAATTCCATATCTAAGGCATGTGTGTATCAGGGCAATTGGATTTCCCTTTGAATTGGGGGCTGTGCAGCTCTGAAACCTAACAAAAAGAATGTGTGCTTGCTTTTGTGTGTGAGATCTTCCTCTGCCACAGGAAGCACACGCATCATACACACAACCCTGAACTGATTGCTGTTGAAAAGAGGGAGGTTTACCTGTCGGGTCTACCTGTGGGGTTTACCTGTCTACCTGTGCAGTGACCGTTCTTCAGCTCTGCTGCACGTATTCTACACCTTTAGTTAAACAAGCAGCCTGGAGCTGTGGACTGCAGCTGCCACAGTCAAATCTGCTCTGCCACAGTAGATACCCATGTACCAACTCTCTCTCTCTCTCTCTCTGTCTCTCTCTCTATTTGTCTCTCACCCTCTCTCTGTCTCTCTCTCTATTTGTCTCTCTCTCTCTCTCTCTGTCTCTCTCTCTATTTGTCTCTCACCCTCTCTCTGTCTCTCTCTCACCCTCTCTCTCTGTCTCTCTCTCACACCCTCTCTCCCTGTCTCTCTCTCTATTTGTCTCTCTCTCTCACACACCCTCTTCCTCTGTCTCTCTATTTGTCTCTCACCCTCTCACCCTCTCTCTCTCTCTCTCTCTCTCTCACACCCTCTTCCTCTCTATTTGTCTCTCACCCTCTCTCTGTCTCTCTCTGTCTCTATTTGTCTCTCACCCTCTCTCTCTCTCTCTCTCTCTCTCTCTCCCTCTCGCGCTGTGATCCTCAGTCTGGTTTGTCGATCGGCCCGCTGGCATGCGTAACCTGATGGCAGCGCAGTGGAGCCCGTTCTCCTGAAGACAGATTGGATCTGGCCGACCCCATAGATCACTGCTGTCACTTTTCCTCTGTGCACTTGCAAAAAAAAGGGGGTCCATCACTCCAGCGTGCTGCTATTCTTAGGAAATTGACCAAAGCTGTGTACTGTGAGTTATCTGGGGGGGCACTTTGGTTTCAATTATTGAGGAGGGGGAGCATTCAGTGAGAGGGAACCGTGGTTGTCATGGTGCTCAAACTTGTGATAAATGGTTGTGTGAACCCTGCCTGAACCCCCCCTGCCCCACTCCTCAGTGTGTGACATCGAAATATGTCCCCCCTGCATTATTTGAATGAAACTGCCTCATAAGTTTGGAGTGTAAAAAGTTCTAGTTCTTGTTTTTTTTTGTTCTGATGCGACTTTGACGCTGGAACAAGGAGAGGTGGAGGTGGAGATCACAGACACAGGTGCATAAATCCCCTCAAGAACATTTTTCATTTGGATTAGAAGAAAGTAGAAAGTCGTTGTTTTTTTAATGCCACTGGGCATTTTATTAATCGTGCTGTTGGAAGAAAGTTTTCGAAGAAACCTTTTTTTCTCCCTGAATAAGTGCGTCGATTCCACACAGTTATCAGCTTGGCCTTTCTCACTTACCCTTTTCGCCTAATCTGGCCTTGCAGCCCACTTTAAAGAGGCCGTTCTTTATCGTAGTGTTTTGTCTGAGGCGGAGAGGCAGCTGTAAGTGTTTAATCTCTTTCCCCGACAGGAAAGTGGCATAAGACTTGTCAAAGTTCTGTCTGGGCCTCTCGCCCGTCGCAGCGAGGAACTCACTCCTCTAATATCTGCTTAGCCTCAATGTGCCCCAGGTCATTAAAAGGTCTAAAAGTCTTCAACGAACTGATGGCTGATCATTGTTAAGCCATCACAAATTAAGTTGTTTATCTATCAAATATCTTGAATAAGTACGCGTAACACTTATGCGCATCCAGTTGAAATGGAGATTGCATTCCATAAACACAACTGTTTATGTGTTTGTATAAATAAACTCTGAAAGTAGACTGGCCACTGTTTACTCTATGACATGCAGTACTTCCTTCTTATTTTATGGTGAGCTGTGTGTGTGTTTATATTTACACTGTATAAAACAAAAATATGTGATATGCTTTTCTTTCATTTGAATTGATAGAGAGATATTATGTTTAGTTTAGTGACAGTCAACTTTTATTAAATGTAAGAATCAATTGAATAATTAGGGTCAGTTGCCATTGTTGATAATTGTGGTTGATAAGTTGCCATTGTCGATAATATACACAATAATTTTGTTATATAACTGGTATTGTTCTGATTTATTACATCAATCCTTGAATGAGTACAAATATCTGTTGTGGCATCATTAAAAAAGTTATAATACATTTCAGGCGAAGGACGAATCTAGCCAAAAAAGTAGCTAATTGAATGCTGACCCCACAATTAAAATATATAGGTGGATATTTTTTTGATTGGTATAAATCAAAAGGCGTATCAAACCCAAAAGGGGGCCAATTGGGTGTCTGTTCCACAATCGAAATATACAAGTTAACTTTTTTCCAAAAATGTAATGCTAATTGAATAATGTTGAGTTGTTTTTGACCTATGCAATGAAAGGCGGGCGGGTGATGGTCCCGCAGTGCGGACAGCTGGCCCGTCTGATCCCACCAGTCTGCTTACAAATTGGTTTTAGTGGCACTAATAAAGCTGATTATCAGCACGGCCCGAGCCCCACTAACCTGAGTCAGGCAGCTGGGGCCCTCGCCGGGCCTGTCAATCTGGGCAGCTGCCGCTAAGCTCCCAGCGCACGCGCGCACACACACACTCACACACACACACACACACTCACTCACACACTCACACACACACACACACACACACACACACACACACACACACACACACATACACACACACACACACACACACACTCACTCACTCACACACACACACACACACACACACACACACACACACACACACACACACACACACACACGCACACACACACACACTCACACACACACACACACACACTCTCACACACACACACACACACACACACACACACACACACACACACACACACACACACACACTCACACACACTCACTCACTCACTCACACACACACACACACACACACACACACACACACACTCACACACACACACACACACACACACACACACACACACACGCGCTTTTCATCCCCTGCGCCGCGCGCCCTTTTAATTTACAGCAACACGGGATTAAGGACCAGAGGTACTCCGATTTAGACGTCAAAATTAAAATGTGGAGAGAGAGGGAGCCCGTCAGCGTACGAGGCAAGAGGGCCTAGTCCACGCTCGGATCCCAGTGTGTGTGTGTGTGTGTGTGTGTGGCCGTGCATGAGTTCGTTTGTTTGTGGTAGTGTATGTGCGTGTGTGTGTGCATGCATGCATGCATGCGTGTGTGTTCATGTGTGTGTGCCTGTGTTTCGCTGTTTGTGTTTGTGTTTGTGTTTGTGTTTGTGTTTGTGTGCGTGCCTGTGTATGTCTGTTTGTATGTGTGTGTTTGTGTTTGTGTGTGTGTTCATGTGTGTGTTTGTGTTCGTGTGTGTGTGTATGTCTCTGTTTTAGGGGTGTAACAGTACACATATTCGTACCGAACCGTTAACATGTGTGCAGAACTTTTGATTCTTGGCGGTTGCAGCAGTATTTACAGACATTTTTTTTATTTAAGAAAGAAAGATGTGTCTGTCTTTGTTCAGTAAATTATGGCCAATTAGCCACTGTTTACAAAGTTCATAATAAATTAAATACAATTGTATTTTTTGCATTTCTTTTCCCTCCCCCCCACTGT
The DNA here is from genome assembly GCA_029706075.1 of Aldrovandia affinis. NCBI lineage: Eukaryota > Metazoa > Chordata > Actinopteri > Notacanthiformes > Halosauridae > Aldrovandia > Aldrovandia affinis. The sequence goes on along the minus strand of JAINUG010000195.1, from coordinate 848,290 downwards.
GCCGAAAACGTACCGAACCGTGACTTCAAAACTGGGGTACGTACCGAACCATGATTTTTGTGGACCGTTACACCCCTAGTGTGTTTGTGTTCGTGTGTGTGTGTGTGTGATTCGGCAGGGTCCTGCTTGCTGCTGGACGCAGTTTCTGTTGCTGTAATGAATGGTCTGTCTGATGCAGAAGTGACAGTATAATGAGTTGAGTGACCTTTCAGCTTGAGCTGTATCATCCCACCCTGGTGTACTACCTTCAGAGCTGGTTATCATCCCAGCACGGTGCAATAATATAATATAATAATAATGTATGCTATTGAGCAGAAGATTTTATCCAAAGCGACTTAGTCATGAATGCATACATTTTTCAGTATATGTGGTCCCAGTGGGAATCGAACCCACAACATAAGCGTTGTCAGCGCCACGCTCTACCTACTGAGCCACACAGAACCACCAACAGTCTACTACTTTCAGAGACAGGTTTTTTTTGTCTGAAAAAGACCCCCCTGAGATTGGGGTGTGTAAATATATGATTGATTAGATTGATTTCCAGACGATGTTCTGCTCAGAGGGTGTGGAGAGGGCGACGGGAGGGGGCTGGAGACATGCAGCAGGGACGGCAGTAATCAGCGCCGGGGATCGATGTCTTCGATAAACTCACAAAATAGTTGAAAATAAAGTTATTTTCCATTCTTCCAGGTCACAGATCCAGTAACTACACATGCAACAAACACATCATTCAATACCTCCAAAAAAATTAAAAGAATAATATATCTGTTTGATATTGGCACCCAGCGATTCACTTATATTAAAACCACTTTAATTTACACTTTTTATATTTTTAGTGAATTAGTTTTTGCCCGTGAGTTATTTCTTGGTGGGGGGTTTCTAGAAATGGTACTTGACAGACTGTGGAGGCCGCTTTCAGGTGCGGTTGCCATCTTTGGGCCCGTATCATTGTTGCTATGAGTTTATGCCTCTGACCTCCAGTTACAGATGCATCCAGATAATTCTCCAACTGTGTGAAAGCTCTGCGTGGGTTCGACTGGGTGCGACCCCCTCTTAGAATCTCGTCCTGACGGCACACCCACGCATGTGCCACTATTTACATTAGCATTTATTATCCAGAGTTACTCACAACATGCTGCTTTACAATAAGGGTATATGAACACTAGTATAGAAACATAAATAACATCAAATCAAAACAAAGCATTATTGTACAAAACAATGCTGCGATATACATACTGTTGCACAAGAACAATATGCCGTAATTAAAGGTATAAGAAGCGATTTGACGTCACTGCATGAGAGGCAGTGTTATGTTGGTAAACGCATGACAAGTGCCTGTAGTTCTTTGGAACCATAGTCTTGCATTGCCAGTTGACCATTCGTAACTGATAGGGAGAAATACTGAGCAATTTTTTTTATAGAAAAGAAATTAATGCGTAAATATATTTGATTCTAGATTTCTTATACTGGTATTTAGGCATTCACATTTGAAAGTGTGCCTATCAGCCACTACCTCTGGTTGTAACCATTGTAACTGCAGAAGCGTATTGAGTTAGGCTTGCTACAGGCGATAGCTATCCTAGCAAATGCTAACCGGCCTTGCTCACCTGTCAAGGAGGAAAGATACCATCTCGTGGCGTCAATGCTAATAAGCTGAGCCACTTTGAGCTCTTTCCACCTTGAAAAGGCCTCTCCAATGTTGACATGTTTTCTACATCTGTCTAAGCTCCTTCTGTGTCCAACGTTTTGTTGTTACTTTTTTTGCCTTAGGGCCTCATAGCTAGCTACTGTTGTTCTTTTCATTTTCTTCTTCTAACATAAACTAGGTGTGGTGGACAGGAACAACTGGCACCAGTGTGTCGCCCCGCGAGGGAATTCATGCAAGACCAAAAACCAAAAACAAAAATGTAGACGTACAAAAGGATACAATACAGGGGCCCTCCCGGGTTGTGTAGCGGTAAGAACGTTCAACACTGCGACCGGGGTTCGATTCCACCTAGGTCACGCCAGTTTGGCTCTGGCCAGGAGTGCCACTAGGGGGCAGCAGTTGGCCGTCCGCCCCAGGGAGGGTGGAGGGAAGCCGATATGAGCTCACTGCTCATACGAGCTCATATGAGTGGTCCTGTGTGTTACGGTGACCGTGGTGGGTGCAGAGCTCACTACCGGTCTCAGGACTATGGCAGTAAGCTCTCATATGAGGGTGGGGATAATTGACATGAAAAAGAGAGGGCATAATTGGCTAACTAAAAATAGGGAGGAAAATGGGGAATAGAAGCATTAAAAAAATAGTAAGATGCACTGCTGCCTACCTGCAGGCTGGAAGCTGTGAGACACAGTGGCTGCATAGCCTAGCTAGCATAGCACAGCTAGTGTTTAATCCCACAGACATGGCCCATTGCCCATCATCTCTCCAGCAGAGGGAGAGGAGAGCAGACCGAGGGAACCCACTTCCTCTAGGTGTAAAATGTCTGCTACCTGTAGAAGGAGGTGGTGTCGTTGTGGCTGACTGATGCTCCTGTGGACAAGAAACTGTAGCTCAGTGTTGTTGCTGCTGCACGCTTGGCTTACATCAGAAATGGCTATGCTGTAGTTAGGCATGACGAGTGTTTGTATGTGGAGAAGGTGGAGGTCAGTGTGCATGTGTGTCAAAGGAGCCGTGTTCTTTCACTTGGGGTCATTCAGGTTCAGCAGAACTAGGGGAGGATAAGAGTATCTCTACCAAATCGGTTAACTGCTACTAAACAATAATGAAAAAAACCTGTTGCTTCCGTCTCTTATACAGGATTGAGGTTACCTGTCCCACCTTAGGTTCCTGAGGTTACCTTACCTGTCCCACAGTCCCAGGGGCCAGACTGTTTAAAAAAAAAAATTGTATTAATGTAAAAGAAAAGAAGACAGTGAAACTTCCGTGATAGTTGTGCCCTGTATGTGTGTCGGTGTGACATATCGGGTGGGATGTTACCAAAAAAACAAAGTCATTTCTTTTACCTTGAAAGGACGGACCTTTACGTTAGATTTCCAGGGAATTCCAATTCAATAGGAATTATGTGAATTCTTTGTCCTGTGTGAACAATCGCTCCGGGGAGCTGTATTAGAGGCCATCCCATGGCCTCCTGTTTATAGGGGAGTGGAGATGAGCTCGGGCTAGAGACCTGCGCCCCAGTCCAGACAGGGGGCCGGTCTGCTGGAGGGGGGGGGACTGGAGCCCCCTGGTGGCGTAACGGTAAAGGTACTCGCCCGGAGTGCAGGCTGCCCACTGCGGTCAGGGTTCAAGCCCCGGGCTGTGCCAGCCCAGCTCTGGCCAGGAGTCCCATTCGGGGCCGGCGATTGGCTGTCCGCCCCGCGGGAGGGGGGAAGGTAGCCGGTATGAGCTCATCGTGTGCAAGCGTGGCTCTGTGGGTACCGGAGTTACGGTCGACGGCTTGGCGAGTTCCGTCTCGGAGGAGGCGGTTCATTGCCTTTGCCACTGCTGGTCCCTGCGTACTATGGCAGAGAGCTCGCAGTACGAGGGGGATAGTTGGCATGAAAAGAGCGTACGATTGGGTACTAAATTGAGAGATAAATGGGCAAGAAATCAGAAACAAAATTAAAAAAAATTAAAAAAAAAGAGGGGGACTGCCAGAAACCAGGATCAATGGATACATTCAGAACACTTTTGATTAAATAAACACACTGTGATGCAGCACACCACACTGACATGTCTATGTTAGGAATGTTGGGCAGTATACTCTGTATTGTTATATATAACATGCTATTAAATATGTTGTGTAAGTATATACAGTGGGTATATTCACCTGCTTTGGAATTTTTTATATTTTATTTTTCTTACTTTATCGACTGAAAATTGATTTTATTGGTATTTCTTTCCACTGATCAAAACAAAATATTCTATAATGTCAAATAAAAGAAACAACTCTAAAGCCTTTTATTAATTAATTACAAATAAAAATGGACAATAATTGATTACATAAGTATTCACCCCCCCTGACTTGGCAGAAGCACCTTTATCTGCAGTTACAGCTGTGAGTCTGTTTCTACCAGAGTAAGTCTCTAACAGCTTTGCACATCTGGTCATTGCAATGTTTGCCCATTCTTCTTTACAGAATTGGTGGGGCTCCATCAGGTTGGATGGGCACCAGTGGTGAACAGCAATTTCCAAATCTTTCCACAGATTCTCAGGGGGATTGAGGTCTGGGCTTTGACTGGGCCACTCCAGGACATACAGTAGATGTTTTTGTTTCTAAACCACTCCAATGTGGCTTTTGCTGTATGCTTTGGGTTATTGTCCTGCTGGGATATAAATCTTCTCCCAAGTCCCAGGTCTCTTACAGACTGCAGCAGGTTTTCCCCAATTTCCACACGATTTGTCTATATCTTGCACCATCCATTTTGCCCTCTATTTTGACAAGTTTTCCAGTCCCTGAAGCAGAGAAGCATCCCCACAGCATTAGGCTCCCGCCACCATGTTTCCCAGTAGGGATTCTTGAGATGATGCGCAGTGTTAGGCTTGCACCAAACATAGTGCCTAGCGTTGATGGCAAAAAATTCAATCTTGGGCTCATCAAACTATAGAATCTTCCTCCACTTGGTTTGAGAGTCTACCACATGCCTTCTGACAAACTCTAGGTCAAATTTCATGTGAGGTTTCTTCAACAATGTTTTTTTTTTTTTCTCCCATAAAGCACAGATTTGTCAAAATCAAAAAGATTGGGGTGAATACTTTTTATACCCACTGTAGCTTCTGTTACAATATGTGCTTTTTTGAAACATATATTCTGCGATTGGGGAAATGATTAAATGATGTCTGTATTTGTATGTATGACACCAGAGACAGCCACAGGTGGAAGATCTATCTGAAAATTCACTGGGGGGTGCACAAAAATCACAAACGAAAACCACAATGAAACACTATCTACAGTACAAAATGTCAACCAAGTTGCATTTTGCAAGAGCAAGGACATTTTGTTTAATTGTTGCTTCGTTCACAAAAGTAAACACTGAACTGATAAAACAAAACTTTAAGATAATAAAAATACAAAAGACATTAATCCACGGCAAAGCTACGCTCCGCAGAAATGTCAAATGTCAAAAAAAGAACATTCTAGAGATATTTTTTGTGAGTGGTGGCTAAGCGCTCAGGGTTTTACGCAACCTACTCAAGGATATGCAGGTCCTTGAACTTCTGATCTTTCACAAGGGGAATCATCACCTCTGTTGTGGGCTGTCTGCAGGGTGTTGAATACAGAGGCAAGTTCACTCACTAGCATCTTGCATGGGGCAGCACCACAGTGGCTTCAATTTCATTGATAAAATAGAAGAAAATTAAACAGAGCATGGTGGCATGATGCACTACAGTAATCAGTCATCAAAAATCAACTCCAAATGCTTGGATAAACTGAGACCACTTCTTAGTAAAAGAGACACATTGTGACACAGCACACCGCATTGAAATAGCTATTTTCCGTTTCCCTAAAGTTTAGAACTTGGTCTCAAAGCTGAAATGTTGGGTGATGTACTCCACGTTAAACATCCAGTCTTAGGCGGATAGTGTAGCCATCTAACGCACCCGTATCTTGTCTGGTCCGATACGAGTGTGAGCTGCCTATCAGGGACGCGGTTCGAGCTCCGATCGGGGCGGCATTTGGCTCTCCGCCCCAGGGGAAGGGGGGAGTGTGAGCCGGCTCGAGGAAGCCGAGTTTGCTGCCCTCAGAGAATTGGCTTACCTCATAGAGACGAGCGGCGGACTCGTGTGAGGAGGGCAAATCTAAATAAATAGAAGGTGTAATTGGTATAAATGTATAATTTATCATTATAAATCAGAAATTAATTTAAAGAAATTAAAAAATCCAATCTTGGAGAGCAGATAGTGATAGATAACAGGAAGGAAGACTGGCCTGAGAGCGCAGGGCCAACGTGTGGATGAGGTCGTGGCTTGACAGTAAAAAGGGATTATGGGAAATGCAGTCCAGCGCCGTGTCTCCCAGTCCACAGGAGAGAGAACGGGCCACGTAGCAGCTTTGCCAGAGCGTGCTGTCACGAGGGAGGCCTCAACTTGTGACACGGGGAACAAAGGCACAGCGTGGCAGGGGAACGCCGGACCTCAGCGACGGCACAGGAGTGCAAACAGCGCAGGAGCTGTTAAATATTTAACGCTTGGCACCAGTCTCAGATGTCAAAGGATCTCGGGAGGTGCCAAAGGCGACCCCCTTCCTTGTGAAAACAAACACTACGCTCTCCCCCCGCTCCCCTTTTAAAAATAAGCTGAGCCCTCCTATCGGATATCGAGAGCCCAAAAAAGAGAAAATGTGTTGAGTCTTCACGATTTTGTATGATAACATTTTAGGGTTTTTGGGGGGGTGGATTAAGAGAGAGGAGGGGGTGAGATGGAGGAAGAAGAAGAAGAAGAAGAGGTGGGTGAGTTCCTTTTACGGCTGCCTGGGTATCGCGACACCTTTTCAAAGTGCGCTGGTCAGTTAAATTTAACAGCCGTGTAAGGAAATATAAAACATTTTATTGGCATTAACAAGAAGATAGTGTGAATGAAGGCCTATTGCGAGAGCTCATATAGACAGGGGAGATGAATGCACAGAGTTTATATAGGCTTTCAAATGCGGCACTGGAGAATCAGCCCCCTCGGCAGTAAAAAAGCATAAAGACGACGGCCTGTTTTATTCCACCGTTAAAAGGCAGCGGTGAAGAACCGTTCACACAAACGGCTTTTCATTTCAAGTTGCCAACCTGGAATTGATCGTATTATGAATGTACAGTGTTGTTTTCGAACTTTGGAAAAAAAAAAGAGAGAACACGAAATCTTCTCAGGAAATAAACGCTTCGTTATAAATTACATCCAAATGACTGAATCTGATCCTTCACTGTGTTGGGCCGTGTAAAACTGGAGAGCCCGCTATGGCCTTTTATTTATGAGCCAGGCTATGAAAATAAAGCGGCTTAACGTTTATGGAATGCTAAGAAGTGCAGAAATACGCGATATTACCTATGAATCGCTAAGTTGTTTTCAGCCCACCCAAATCCAAAATGTAAAAATTGTTCCAGAAGTGAGTTCATGCCCTTGCTGAAAAGCCATGCTAAAACCAAGGGCTCTCTCTTTCTCCCCATCTCTCTCTCTCTCTCTCTTTCTCTCTTTTTTCTCTCTTTTTTTTCTCTCTCTTTCTCTCTCTCTCTCTTGCTCTTTCCATCTCTCTCTTTTCTCTCTCCTTGTCCTGACATTACCTGTGAAAACCTAGCTTTTTTTTCCCACTGGCCTGCAACCACAATGCTTTTCATTGTTTCCGGGGCCTACTAAAAAAAGCTGGTGCCACAAAGATCGAGTGGAAAAGCGGAGAGCGGTGAGCGAGCGCGATTGTGTTTCTGTGTATCCGACCGTCCCATCGCAGAGTGTTCGGTTGTGCCTCTCCTGGGCCCCTGCGACGGGGACAAAGCTTCTCATAGTTTATTTGCACGTCACAAAGGTGTACGGCACAGAGCGCAGTTATTTTTGTTGGTGCACTCTCTGGACCGTGAAAGCAATCTCACATCAAAGAAAAGGCATAGTGGTAACACAATGCTACCTCAGTGACCGTGTGATGGCAGGGTCTGTTTACTGTCTCCCTCCCTCCCTCCCTCCTCCTCCTCCTCCTCCCCCCCTACCTTCCCTTCCCCTGTCAGGTGATGTAACAGTGTTTCAGGTGTTCCCTCTTTGACTGCATGCTCCAACGACAAAGATGCTTTGTGAGCCAAGGGTCGCCAGAGTCCGCGCACTTCAGAGAAAGTGGATCCGCGGGATACTACAACTCGATACTTGTCAAAGGCGCATCAGTTTTGCCAGATCAGAAAGATAGGAGGGGGATTGTTTTTTCTCACTCTCGTTGGGAGACAAAGGCTTCTATAGTAATCTGATCGATGTGTCTTATGCTGGAAACCCTGCTGTGCCACTGTTTATGTTTTGTGCTGTCAAGTGTGTGTAATTATGAGGCCCTTCATACAAGAGGGACTCGAGCACAGCCATGGCTCATTGAGTCTGACAAAGCCTTCAGCCAACTGCTCTGGTTCTGTCTTCATTCTGGAGCGACCGGAGATATGTAAAAACTGCCAAAGTCCGTGCGTGTGTGTCTCTGTGTCTCTCTCTCTGTGCGTGTGTGTCTCTGTGTGTCTCTGTGTGTGTGTGTGTGTGTGTGTGTGTGTGTGTGTGTGTGTGTGTGTGTGTGTGTGTGTGTGTGTGTGTGTGTGTGTGTGTGTGTGTGTATCTGTGTTTTTCTTTTGTTTTTCTTTTTTTTACGCATTTGCAGCACAGCTTTGTGTTAGCGTATGACTAATCTGCTTGGATCTCCACCAACTTGACTTTTCTTTGTGTGGTCCCTTGTCTCAAACTCTAGCCCGTATTGCAGTGTCTATCCAAGCATAGGACACACAGGACCATAGGGCTCCATAAGATCCTATGTCCTCAGCCCCAAAACCTTGTACTCATCATACTCACTGGGGAAAACTATACCCTGTGAGCTGTGGACAATCTGCCTCTTCTGTTAATTAACTAATTGAGTTAATTATGCCCTTAATCAAACTCTTAAACAAACAGACACTTGCTATGCTTAAGTGGTTTTAAATGACTCGATCCATGGAAGCCGAAAGGGCAGTGTGTTTTCTACCGCTCTAAGTGAGCGAATAGCGTGTGAATAAATGTTTTTGAAACCCTACCCTATATATAAACTATAATTTATTTACGGTGTATGATGGGGAATTTGATCTGTGTATTACACTGCCTCTTAAAACGACCTGGGCTTGTTTACTACCCCCACACACCCACACACCCAAATAGTTACAGGTCATGTTAAAGCTGGCTGATTGGCCTCATGTGTGAACATGTCCCATGTTGTGGTCGTTTTGTTGACCTCCTGAGAAAATAACATCACATGTTGCTGACTCATGCGTTGGCAGTAGCGCAATCGTCATTTAATCCCTCTCTTTGTCTGTCGTAATAAACACTGTGACTGGCATTAATAGGCGACTGCGGGCTGGCGTTCATAAACCTTTGTAAATTTGTTGTCAGACGTTTAAGCGCATCTCTCTCTCTCTCTCTCTCTGGTGCTAAACCTTGATCACTAAATCTCACATTCTTCCTGGCTCCCTGCTGTGTGTGGCTGTCAGCACGATGGCTGGTACTGTTTGTTTGCACGGCCACCACATACACCGTGCTCCTGCTGCTGTTGCCGACGACGACTGCCGTTGCCGTTGCCATGGCCGGAATGTTGGACAAACACCAGGAGCGGATTTGTTGGAAATATGACCTCTTTTGCCTTTGTCCATTTTCCACTGGATGAAGGGGGACAGTCCTCTTGCCACAAAGATGAAAGCGCTTGACATACCGTACAGGAGGCTGTCTCGGTTTGCCCTGAGAAATAAATTCCTCAATGTGACAGTGAGAGTTACTGAGATTAATGGTCTTGCCAAATGCGAGAGAGAGAGAGGAGAGAGAGAGAGAGAGAGAGGGAGAAAGAATATAACATTGCGATAATGTGATAGGCTGACACAGTTCCAAAACAAGTGTGTTACAACCTTAAACTCTTCCGGAAGAATACTTATACGTGATATGTGAGCACCAGGAAGAACAAAAAAAAACCAACAAAAAAACTGATACAGTATACTGAACTGAATCAAACAAATTTATGAGGCCACAGAGATTAAGGCACAATAAAGGAAAACATAGCTGGGAGTGGCCGGTTTCGTGAGTCGCAGGTATTCCATTCTGCGGTGACCTTATTGTGAAACAGGTGACTTTGATATTGTATATTATCTCAGCTGTCGTCAGTGGCTCCTGTGAAGAGAAACACAGCGCAGAGAGGGCAGTTGAGTAAAGGGGAAGGTGTGGCCTGCGCTGGCAGTCACATGAGCACGCGACTTAGCGTAGCACGGCTCCCACAGGACGGGGAGCGTAGCACAACATCAAGAAGCACCTACTGTCCTACTTTAATCCAGAAGCTCAGAAATAAGGACATAAGAAGTCGAAGCCGGGCTGGGTCGGGCCCTTGGAATAAGAATAGCCCAATGTTTTGTGGGACAGACGGGTAACTGCCAAAACACCAAACATAAAGTGCCTCAATAGGGCGTTGGACCACCACAAGCCACCATAACGGCTTCAGTGCACCTCGGCATAGATTCTACAAGTGTCTGTAACCCTATTGGAGGGATGCAACACCATTCTTCCATGAGAAATTCCATCTTTTTTTTTAAATGGTGGTGGAAAGCGCTGTCTGAGGCATTGCTCTAGAATCTCCCATAAGTGTTCAACTGGGTTAAGATCTGGCGACTGAGACGGCCATGGCATATGGTTTACATGGTGTTCATGCTCATCAAACCATTCAGTGAGCATTCGTGCCCTGTGGATGGGGGCATTGTCATCCTGGAAGAGACCACTCCAATCAGGATAGAAATGCTTCACCATAGGATGAAGGTGATCACTCAGAATGGCTTTGTATTTATCTGTGTTTATCTTGCTCTCGAAGGGGTTGAGTGGACCTAAACCATGCCAGGAAAATGCACCCCACATCATAACAGCCACCAGAACCTTAGGTTGTGGGCTCAATTCCACCTGGGCCCACATATACTGAAAAAAATGTATGCATTCACTGCTGTAAGTTTCTTTGGATAAAAGTGTCTGCTAAATTGAATATATATTATATATTATTGAGATGGCACTTCATTCCTTTTCTCCAGAGCCCTGCCAGTGGGCAGCTTGCAGCTGTAGATATCACGCAGCCATGAGTGGGCCTGTCACATTCTACTACTCCATATTAGGAAGCTAACATGTCTGCACTGGGAACATAACATGTTAGTAATCACTTCTTTTTTTCTTCTGGATTTCCTAGATCTTTTTTCTCCCTCTCGTTGATGGCCAGCAGAGAGTCTAATCAGTAGCTGCTCCATTGCGAGTTTATTTGGTGAAGAATCTGCAAATAATTAAACAATCAAAGAAGTGCTGCAAGGGGAAGCCAGCCCCATTATGAATTACAGTCAGGGATTATATTTCCTCCATTCATTTTCACTTTGGAAATGGTGAATGGACCAGCCCACTGCCATGGCTCCCATGTGGTTCTGATGAATGAGAGTGCCCCCCCCCCCCCTCTGGGTAATGAATTTCATATTTGGCTTTGATGTTTTTTTGTTTTTTTATTGGAAAAGAAGTGAAGGTTTCCAATGGATGGGCCTGGTCGACAGCCAATACGTTCACATCGCTTTGTGTGCATAAAAAGACTGTCTGCTTTGGCTTTGTAATAAATCTCTCATTTATTGCGGAAGGGTCTTTCTCTCTCTTTCGCTCTCGCTCTCTCTCTCTTTCTCTCCAAAAAAACAGCAGGACATCCGACAACATTAGGAAGGACACAGTTAATCAGAGACACTGCAGGTCTTTCTAAGTGGGCTACCTCCCATCTCTGTTCCAGTACGTATCCTCGTCTTACAGGGGCAAAGACTGCTAATCAGGATTTAGCCCCTCTTTGTTGAGAATGAACAAAATTCCAAGACTTCCCAAATTATTACTGAGGGAGAGGATTTTAATGGCTTAATGTTGTGGCCATTAATCTGATAAGAGCATTTTATTCCCCCCCTCCGATTTAACCAATGGGGGCCCTCTGCTGGAGTGCATCTCTTAAATTAAGCCCCCCCGTGTGAGTGCCACACCAAGTGTGCGGGTCCCACAAGTCCAGCTCCTTAATTACACTTCATTAGAACCGTTTCACTGTGACTGTTTACTCTGCCAAAAAAAGCAACTGCAGAGATGGCGAAGAGAAAGAGCTGCAGTAGTTGTTGTGGAGTTGAGGCTGCGATGGTGAGCCACATCTCTACCGTGGCTGCCCTCTCCGTCATCGCGCTGGCTTTCCGGGGTCTGAGTCGGGTTCGAGTTGGGACAGAGGGCCGTATTTTTTACATTTATTTTTGTTTCTGATTTTTTTGTTTTTTCTCCCCAGTTTGGAAGCCTCTATTTATTTTGATTAACCCTCCCCCACAAACTCGCCGCCGCCCTCTACAGGGCAAGCTACTCTCCGAGGCCAGCGATGATCCGCCTCCTTCGAGACGGAACTCACCAACCCCCTTTCTGGAGACATCCTTACGTGCTTCACAGCGAGTTTGTGCCGACCACCCTCTACCTCAGGAGCGGACAGACAAATGCCGCCCCCGATCTGGGCTAACGGCCAGGGCCAGTCTGGCAGAGACGAGTTTAGAACTACGTCCCTGATGTAGGGAGCTCACACTTGTACAGGACCAGCCAAATACGGGTGCGTTACACCACTACGCCATCTGCCAGCCTCTGGGGGGCCATATTTTTATGATGAACCCTGGAGCAAACGCTTACGCACAAAGCACTAAAATTAATATTTGGTATTTTCATTCTTGTTTTATTTTTTTGTGCTTGTGCTGAGTGGGTGGAATGAGGGGGTGCATCAATTGTTTCGAGGTATGGATCGGTGCAAATGCGGTATTTTAACAGACTTAAAATGTGTCTGACCAATCCACAACCAGAAAGTTGGGCCTTAGCACAAGCATAATCGTGCACCAGCAATAATTAGTTGGAAATATTAGGGGGGGATCAACACAAACACTACTCCAGCAACAACATCATCATGCATAATTCCATAATCTATTCATAGAAATATGCTAAGATTGTGATATATTTGGTCTATGACCTTTTATTAATTTATGACGTGTATAATATTCAGGTGAACAGCTTGTATTACATCTTTGCAGTTTCCTGGCAATAAGTTTCTGCTGTATGATATAATGATCAGAAATTGCACCTATCGCAAGGGTATATTTGAACACGGGGATGAAAGATGAGAACATTTTTCATAATAGTAATTAGTGTCAACAAAAAACATACAGAAATACATTTGTTTAATTTAGTGCTGACATTGCATTGAAAAGCATAAAAAAGAGTTTTGAAATTTGCCATAAATTCCCAGCCAGGTAAGCAGCAAGTAGCAGTGAGTGGCTCTGAAAAACTGATCAGACTCACTACTGGTTGATAGAGGAAGCTGTCTGGATGGTGTACAGTTCCTCTTTCCACAAGTTTACTTTTCATGAATGTACTTATCTATAGTCTCTACTTACTAGGGCCCTGATATTGCAGCCAAAACATAACGGGGTGGGGCGCCTCGGACAGAGTAGCAGTCTTAACGCATTCACATCACTGGTGCTTTGCGAGTGTGAGCTGCCTATTGCAGTCACGGTTCGAAACCCGACTGTGCCAGACTGGCCCTGGCCGAGAGCCCCGATGGGGGGGGGGGGTTAGCTGGCACGAACTCGTTGAGAAATGCGAAAGGGTGTTTCCAGGAAGTGGGTGGGAGATCACCGCACTCTGGGAATTAGCTTGCCCTTTAGAGACGGGCAACGAGTTTGTGGGGGAGGGCAAATCTAAATAAATAGAGGGTATAATTGGTCACTAAATTGGGAGGAAAACTGGAAAAATCATCTGAAACAAATCAGGGTACTGGTAACAGTAACAAGCACAATAGGTTGGGTGGGGCATTATATACATTTCAAGCTATAATACAAGTTTCCCTGGTTAAAGATATCTACCAGACAGACAAATGACTAATAAATAAATAAATGAATAAATATGATGAGTTGCTTGTTGTGTATCTTTAAAGCAGTGTTTTGTAAATTACCATGTGTCGTTAACGGAGAGCTGTAAGGTATTCCAGAACATTAATATTCATGATGCTATATTTTATTTAAATGTACTGGATATAAATATAGCTGTGCCAGAGGGTTAACTAACTAATAACTATTTATATTTGCCAATTCAACCCACTGTAATGAAGTAAGCATATGAGTAAATGCATCCCTTGTATGTTTTAATTGTTATAAACTAGTAATTACCATACCTTACATAGGTATATAGCAAATACCCTCATTGTTGTAATAATTAAACATTTGACTTTTTTTATTAACTAGCTGCAAGCAAACATATAATGCATGATTTAGTAAGGTCTCCATAAGCCATATTATTCATTGGTCATAGGAATCTAGAGCTGATTTGTACATTTGCGGTATTGCAATATTGATATCCACATGTCCAAAAAGTGATTGATGATTGGCAGAAACATTGAACCGTTCACCCATCTCAAAATCGTAAGCCCAAAAATTTTAAAGTGGGAGAAGGAGTGTGTGTGTGTGTGTGTGTGTGTGTGTGTGTGTGTGTGTGTGTGTGTGTGTCAAATTCTGCAGAAAATAATCTTTTGTGGAACTAACATCTGTTCAAGGAACATGGAATATATATTATTTTGAGGTCCTGTGATGGTTCAGTACATACAGAATGTAAGTGAACGGAGAGGACTTGGACAGTGATTGTAGCCTGTGTGGTACAGACACGGGGGGGGACAGAGGAGGTGGGAGGGAACACCCCCTTTTAGCCCCCCCTCTTCTTTTTGGTTAGATAAGGGTCTGTGTCGATGCAGGCCCAACAAAAGCCCCCTAATACCGATTTAGGATTTCAGTCCTGTGACTGAAATCTCTCTCTCTCTCTCTCCGCCCTGACAGGTCAACAACCATGCAGCAATCTGTTCCCCACACAGATTTGTTTTCCTGGACCTAAATCACTCAGTGGCCCCAAAGAGGGAGGATGAGGAAGAATTGATCCTTATAGACCTTATATAATGGGGTGGATTATTGAGGGGGGGATTTCATTTACTGGACCCCCCCTCAAAAAAAGACCCTATTCTGGGAACTCATATGATTGAGATTCATCTTCCCAATTGCGGCTTGTGTTCAGTCCTGCAAAAAAACTAAAAAGCATTGAGTTGATGCAGGGGTAGGCTATTATATGAACAACAACAAAGTGTAGTAGTGGAAACGTCAACAATGAGAGCTTACAATGCAGTTTTACAGTTAAGGAGAGGCATGATTCTTCATTCCTTCGATGCACCTTAAATTGAAATGCCTGGTGATGTTCCTTGTGCTTAACTCATGAGGACAGTGCCCTCATTTTCAGAGCAGTTGTGGTGATGGACAGTAACCATGAAACATGACATGACACCTGTGACGGCAGACAGATCATCGCAGTGCCTTCCCTCCCGGTTTTCCGTTTGTGCACTTCAGCGTTCCACAGTTCAAAGAGAAGGTCCTGTAAGGAGTGACACTCTCAGGAGTGTGTTTTTGGGGTCCCGTTAAGTGCACTTTTTGGGGGGGGTGTCGCAGTGGTCTGGACAGTCTCCCCGCTCCAGGTCTGGGGCGTGGCCGGGCGTGGCTGATCCAGGTGAGAGTAGCTGAACTTCGGCCTTAAGTCCAAACGGGACGCAGTGAAAGCGTGTAGCTTAGAGCCTGGTACACAAGCTTGACAAACAAACAAGTAAGCAACAGTGGAAATGACCCTAAGCCAGGGCGAGAAGTCCCCCTTCCCGACCGCTCTCACTGTTCTCCGTCTGCGGGCGAGGGTTACCCGAGCTTACCTTGGACAGCGGAATACATTCACTAAGGTTTGTAGTGTTTTAAGCGATCTGTACTGTACAATTTAGTTATTTTTTTAATTCACTGGCGTCTCTGTAATTGTCATGGACTTATGAATGGGAGGTACAATTATTTTAGTTAATATATATTTATATATTTAATTAGTTATATTAGTATTAATTTCATTTTATTTTTTAACAACTACTTTTATCTTTTTTTTTCAAGATATAATATAAGTCAAAATGTTGTTTCTGATATTCCTTTGATCTGATAAATATTATTTTTAAAAGTTGAAAGCTGAATTTGAAAACCGGGCTCCCTCCACCCTATGTGCAGATTTGTTTTTTATAGATTTTTTTAACCTAATGCCTGTCAGATATGAATGAAGAGGCGGCTTTTACAGGGGCTCAGCAATTAAGCGTCTTTACTCCTTCCCCGGGTCTTTTAAGCCCCCGTTTACCTCTGTTTTCTTCCCCACTGCCCCTCACACTCAAGCCTGTTCATCTCCACCTGCAGAGAGAATAATATCTTAAGTCCATCTTAGTGTGCTTCCCAAAGGCTTTGGCCAACAGATGGTTCCTCAAATCCGCTGGTTTCTTCCGAGCTTGGACATGTGTTCATGAGATCCGTCACCCCCCTTGCCCCCACCCCCTCCCACCCAGATACTCCTGCTATTGCAATCCCAAAGATGCAGCTTAATCTATGTACTGTAGGTCTAAGCACTAAATATGAGCAAAAGCAAATTTTGCTAAATGCTTTCTTTTAAGTATATCAAAGAAGAATGTGCATGTAGTTGAATGAATTAATATCCCAGCAAGTAATAATAATAATTGGTGTTGTTATTACTGGTTGTTGTTGTGATAGATAAAACTATGAGTGGATGAAATATGAAGCAGGGGCAGTTTCATAGCATGCATTGATCCAAATGATGTTTCTTACATATTTGACAAATTTGGCTGTGAGATATGACATACTGTAATGCCGACCTCGGAATATACTGAGAAAAGCGGTTTATAAAACCAAATATTGACATTTAAAAAAAAAAAAAAATAGACAGATTTATGATTTCTTTGTGTTAGCATATTAAGTGCACATCCATCTTCAAATGAAATGTGCATGAATATGTCTATAGTAATTAAATTAATATTTTTCATTCTGAAACACTGCTAGCGATGTGTTTAGCCATTGGGGCAACATGTTTAACTGCAAAACCAATGCCAAGAATAGTGCGATTTTTTGTAACCGTTTTCTTATAGTAAGAGTGGTGCGCCTGAAAACATGTTCCACAGAACCTACTTTCCGTGAGCATTTTGTTTGGCGAATATTGACATGTACCTAGGCCAGCTTAATACGTGTAGATTATAAAATATACTGCAGAGGCAGTGAGTTAGTGTTATCATCAAATCCCAGGGCTGCTCTTGCTGATCCGTCAGAGGCTGAAGTTCCACTGGAAGTGGAAGAAGCGTTCTGGAGTGATGTTCACTGCCTCAGGTTGGAGGCGATCTCTGTCAGGGAACACTGCGATGCGACTGGTTTGGTGTCCTTGTTTTCAGAGTACGGTCTCTGAGAACACAGCTGACCGTGGCGAGGACCGTGGCTTTGTGTTCGTTCTCCTGTTTTGGGATTTTCCCGTGTTCACTTGACATCTGAAGGGAACACAATGCCCCCCTCCACCACCACCACCACCACCACCACCACCCCCAAACATGACGGCCATTGTTCCTGTAGTCAGGGGCTGTAATATCAGGTTGGGCCTGATTCCAGCACGCAGACGTGTCCCCATTGTCTTCAATTATGATAATCTCCCATCCCGGCTCCATGGAAGCTGCCTGCCTCTGCACAAATTCCCAGCAGCCCCCTCACCCCCATGCTGGTCCCACTGTAGAGACGTAGAGAGGAACACTTTAAATTGTTTTGCCCAAATGGGGAGGATTCGGTGCTCCAGAAAGTTGTTGCTAGCTAAGGAAGCAAACTTAAAACAACATGGCTTGTTGTTTTAGTTTCAGTTTGTTTTGTCCGAATCAGATTCCACATCCTTACAATCACTTCTGTCACAGATTTGCAATGTTGATCTGGCTTTGCTGTGACAATGAAAGTTGGTGTGTCCGCTTGTCCTATAATGTGTGACTGTATACCTATTCCCATGACCTAACCTATGGTTTGGCTGCTGCTATCCCATACGCCCTTATTTGTCCCTGAAGCCATGTGCACCTGTGTTTCGTGCTTTGACGCCCCTGTAAATCAATCCGGGTAAATTAATAATAACAGGGCTGCTGTGGGGTTGATAGATTCACTGTGTGGTGTTCAGCTTGTTTTCTCACTGATGAGCATAATATGAGTGTCAGCTAAAAAACGCACTCTTAAAGACCTCAAAGAGAATGAAGACGGAGCGAATTAGGATCCTTCCCACTTGCTTTGTTTTTGGTTATTTCTATTTCTGAACTTCTGTTTCAGTTGTGGTTCTGGAGATAATGAAATCCAAGGAAAAACATACTTGGTTGGACATGCCAACATTTCATGAATCAGCCGGCTGTGTGTGTGTTTCCATAGCACTTTTAATGCTAAAGTAAGCTTCACTCTTTGTTGAGATGTACAGGTCATTGCCAAACTGAAGGAAACCCCAACATAAAGTACTGTGATAGGGTGTTGGGCCACCACGAGCCACCAGAACAGCTTCAATGCGCCTTTGCATGGATTCCACAAGTAATGCTTCACCATAGGGTGAAGCTGATCACTCAGAACGGCTCTTGTATTTACTGCCGTTTACCTTGCCTTCTAAGGGGTTGAGGGGACCTGAACCATGCCAGGAAAATGCACCCCACCCCATAACAGGGCCTCCAGAACCCTTCATTTACTCAAGTGTTTCCTTTATTTTAGCAGTTACCTGTGTGTGTATAATGATGTTCACAAGTTCCAGTGCCGGCAGGTTTTCCAGAGAGCTGCCCTATAGGTGCCCTTGGGTCTCAGGACTGCTGACAGGGGAGAGAATAAGGTGGTCTTGAGAGCAAACGTGGGACGTGAGTTTGAACGCGGTCTGAGGCTACGCTGGTGAGACACACAGCGTGCTGCTGAATGGCGCATTGTCCCCAGACCAGACTCAAGAGGCGAAAGGTGCCATTGTTTTCTTTCTAGGTCAGTGGATGGTTGTTTACATGACTGAAATGTTCAGGAGGAGGAGGGCAGGGGGCTTGGTTATAATGATTCCTTCATCGTTTATCATTCCCTAAAGGGGTTGGTGGTTGGCAAGTGTTAGTTCTGCACTGGTAAACAGACATCGTGCACAATTTTTAAAAAATCTCCCTTCCATAGCCAATTACTGACCCGCCACTGGCCAGCAGGCTGTCCCCCGCAATACGCCTTTCCAGCTCGCAGTGATTAAGCCATTCCAGAAGTGGCATGGACGGAGCATAATCCACAGAGGCCAGCTAACAGCAACAATGGCATTGTGGAGAGCCACGCTCATTTCCATTCAGCGTGTTTTCAAAGCCAGAGATCCTGTTTAGATGTGACTCCATGGGCCCAATCTCAGGTGCATTGTTCTCCGGCGTAACCCCCCTCCCTCTCCCTCCCCCTCCCCGGGTCGGGAAGTCAGGACGTGGGCCCAAATCATCATTACGTCATCACCCCTGGGTGCAGATTATGGGAAGGCACCGATGCCGAGCCCAACCGAGACGTTTACCTGAGCAGTTTGGTTGTGCGGAGAGGGCGGTGGGCATCAAGCCACCCTTCTTCAATTGTGACCTTTATTCTGCTGTGTGTGATTCCAGTTTTTGAAAGCCTGAAAGGACGATGTTGCCTGGCTGTTCGAGATCTGTCTTTTTTCGCAGGGTCCCGTTAGAAGCGTTATGCGGAATGTTAACACACAGGTACTGCATCGGACTCGGGTCTGTTAAGAGAACAAAATGACCGATGCACATTCAGGAGGCCGAACTGAATATTGTAATCTGTGATGGTCAGATAAGATGGATACATTTGGATGGGACGGTGTTAGAGCTACTTTTGAATCAATCATGGCTGCAGAATCCAGCTAATTACCATGTGTAGTTTTATTAATTGATGCCGTATTTGACTTGATGTGCTATTGTTGTTGGTCTTAACATCTAACATCTACTGTTCCACACGGAATCTAGTTCTGACCCGCGACAGGCCAAGAGTACCATGGGGTAATGCATAATTTGCAATAGCGTTGCTCAGGGAGGGAGGGCTTCATATCTCAGCTGGTGCACTGGCAGCTGGTTCAGAGGGCATGCTAGTCTCCACTCTCCAGGATGTTGCAGTGATGGTGCAGGCCTGTGAATATGACTGGGGATTCCAAAAGTAAGATAGGGAATGAAAAGCAGCTGAAACAAGAAAGTGTGACTATTCCAATATGTGCATCGTTAATCTTCAAATCCTTGGCAGTTCAGTCCAGGAAGAGTGATCTCTGGAATTGAGATATACAGTGGAAGACTCCTCCTTAGTTCAGAGGTCTGGTCAGGTGTGCACTGTTCTGGAAAACCACCAGAGTGCCAGTTGATTGGAGGTGGTGGTGGGGGGGGTGTGTAGAGGCAGTGGTGCAGAGTGTAGTCATAGCGCTGTTGTAAGCCAAGGTGGTTACAAGACCAGGGCACTGAGCCCAGCCTCTTCATTCAGTCTTCAGTCGGCTTATCTTTCCCTTCCTCTGACCTGGCAGTCTATTTCCCCAGCTTTGAACTTTCACCACCTTCCACATACGGAAACTTAGGATCCTATTCCTTAGGATCTTAGCAGAAACGCTGTACACACCGAGAGACAGGGTTTATAAAACACACAGTTCAGGTTGAAAGCGGTCAGTAATTCTTTTAGAGCCGAACTCAGAGACAAGCCGCCCGCCCACCCCACTCCCTCCCCCCCCCTTGTTATCTGTTATCTGTGTAAGATCGAGGCGGCACCCACAGCGATATGAAAAGCGATACAGCGGAGGGGCTGCAGGTGTTCCCGGCCTCCTAATTCCCCCGCACCTGTGAGGGCACCAGGGGCAGCGACACCCTACACGCCTTTTTTTCACCAGCACCTGTCAGCGACTCCTGGCCCCGGCCCTTTCAAACCGCACCTCCCAACGCCCCGACAACAGGCATTGTTATCACAGCCCACCTATTGAAACCAGGGCGGGGGACACCACCATTAATAAGAGCCGCTGTCAGTTTGAAGGCACGGCCCTCTCTCTGTTCACGTCCGGGACAATACGGGGGAACCCAGAGCCCTTTTTTACAGAGCAAGAGGGGAGCGAAGAGGAGCACATAAAGGAATTCAAATGATATTGACGATTTTTTGCGCCAATGAAGAGGGGGAGGGCGGTGGGCGGGGGGGGGGTACAGATGGCCGGGGCGAAGGAGGAGGCGTAAACACCGCCTTTCTTAAGATGTGTTATAATTTTTTTTCTTTCTCTAAAGCCTGCCGAAGCTGGGGCAACATGTTGCGCACCACGGGGTGCCAGGCCCGCAAAGAGAAACAGTTTTTTTTTTTTTTTTTTTCTTCAACTTCAAGGTGACCTCTTGTGTGCAGCAAAATCCCCACCACCCCCCCCTCAAAAAAAAAAAAAACCAACTAAACTAAAAACGAATAAAAACCTCCAAAATATAATTGTAAGAAAATTACATTAAATTAAAATGTTAAAATAAATCAAATAAAAGCTGCAGTGCCCAGGCCCCCTTGGATCATTGACCCTTAGTTTCCAGAGTCAAAGCGAGCGTCCTCCTAGCCGAGCACGGTTAATGTAGGAGCTCACGTGAGGAGCTGTTTGTTTGCTGCATGAGTGCGCCGGCTCTCTTGCCCGTGACGGTGATGTGAAGACAGCGGGGTGCTCCTGGGATGGCGTGTGTTTTGCCGGGCACCGCGGCCTTCTGCTGCAGGGAGAGCATTAAGGACATGACCTAAAGGACACAGAGGGGAGTCCGGCGTGCTCCTCGCTATTCCGCTCCCAGCCACGCACTCATCCGCTCATCCGACCCCTTCCTCCTCTGTCATCTTTTCAAATATTCCTCTTTTCTTTTCTTTTCACTGTCCTTTCCCTTCGGGAGCCTCCGTTTCAGAGCAGTCTGACCTCAACCTTGCTGCCTTTGACTGTACAGTAGAAGTCCAGGACAGCATCCTCAAAGGTCAGCCTGACACAGGACCTTACAATGGGATTAGAATTAAAGCTGGGCCTCGATTCATGCAGGTCTCCCTGACCATACTTCAGCACTCAGAACAGAAAAGGGCAAGCCGAATCAGTCCTAATCAAGTGCACAGTGGCTGATTGAATCGAGCGGTTAACTGCCCTCTGGTAGGAACGAAAACCTGCCGAAGGTGCAACCTTCTCTCTGAGGTGTGTGGGAGAGCCGGTTTGTACCGTGCGTGATATAATGCTGCATGAGCCGGGGGATCTGCGATCTGGAGGAAGATCTCCAGTCGGCGTCCTCAGACGACCCTGAATCCCACAGCCTGTGAGTGGGTGGGTGGGTGGGTGGGTGGCGGGCGCTCAGATACCACGAGACCCCACTCATGCGGATCTCCTCCCCGTCTCAAGCTGGTGGCCCTGTCCTCGTGATGGCCGCGGGGGGGGCAGGGCGGGGGACAGGCCTGAGCGAACCTCCTGTTCCACATTCACCGCAACCACAGCAATCTGTCTCTCCCATTCACTCATTCATCTCCCTCATTCACTCATTCATCTCCCTGTGCTACTACAGTCCTCTCTAGCCGCCTTTCCATGGCACACGACGGTGCGGAAATCAATCACTAGCAATTGAATCTATGTTGGAATTTGAACAGATTTGTTTTGGTTGCATTTCCATCTGACTTCCAGAACCTGGAGTAGGGAGGAATTCATGTCTGAAGTGATGAAAGAAACGCAACCGTTTTACATCCAATGTTGATATTGCATGTTGCGTGTTGCTTGTTTCATTTGCTAGTTTTCTTTTTTAATTCAATCGTTGCATTAGCCAGTTTGCCTACCCCAGGTATCAGTTCATTCGCTTATGAGATAGCTAACTAGCTACCTAACTAATCATACCTAACTAACATTCGCTAGCTCAGAGTGAATGAACCCCTCATTATTATTTTGGATAAAATAGCCATCGGCAGCAAGTACAGCCATTTGCTGATGGGCTAGAGTGCTGCTAGCTAATGTTGATAATGTAATTTGTATTGTACTTTCCCTTCAATTGCCTACATCAATTAGCTAGCTCACAAGCGGTTGAAGCACTGGTTATCATTTTAGCTAGCTACATGACGAGCTGGGTAATGCTAGCACGCTAAGGTATGCAAGCTGGCAAACGCAAACGAATTGTCAAGCCAGCTAGCTTGCTCATCAGCTAATGGAACAAGCAACATACAATATCAACATTGCTGTAGTTGTAACCTTTAGTTCTAGAGAGAATGTAGCGTATATATCTTTTAACATTTCTTTTTTTTTTTTTTATTCCACAGTTTTTCTCCCAATGTATTATCCAATTATACCCTCCAGCCAATATGGCGTGTGACCGTTCTGTGATGACTGCGTTTGACCAATCAGTTAGTGTACAGTATTGCTAGCTCCATCCATCTTCTGCTTCGGGTTCTTTATAGTTGGTATGGTTGGTACCACCTCATGAGCAGGAACCAATTGGTTTCAGGAAGTATGGTTCAGGAACTACAAGAACGCTTCTGCCGGCAATGGAAACACAAGGTCTCAGTTCCATACCAGGTTGTGGTCAAGTACGGTACTGCGGTGGAAAAGGGCTATCTGTGTCCCGTTCACTCATTCATCTCTTGTGCTACACCAGTCCTCACTGTGGGGTCTCTCTGAGCGACTTTCACTCATTCATCTCTTGTGCTACACCAGTCCTCACTGTGGGCCTCTGAGTGACGTTGGCTCATCCAGTGCTTGGTTCTTGCTCTGAACCGATAAACACAATCTAAGCCTGCATGTGAATTCTATCCAATGATTACTTGAACAAGGTTATTTCAATCTACTATAAATTACTTTAGTTAAAGTCCAGCTGAGTTGTAAATCGATATCAGAATGTGCAAAGTGTTTGATTCCACCAGGTCGCGCCAGTTTTGGCTCTGGCCGGGAGTGCCACTAGGGGGCGGCAATTGGCTGTCTGCCCCAGGGTAGGGGGAGGGAAGCTGATATGAGTTTGCTGCGTATAGGAGTGGCACTGAATGTATACCAGAGTTATGGTGACGGCTTGACGGGTTCTGGCTCGGAGGAGGCGGTGGTCCGCCGCATGTCACTGCCGGTTTCAGGACTACAGTAGTGAGCTCTCAATATGAGGGAGGGGATAATTGACACGAAAAAAGAGGGTACAATTGGCTATGAAATTGGGAGAAAAATGTGGGAAAAATAGAAAAGCTATTATTACTATTGATTGAAGTCACCGTGGATAGGAAAATGTAAAGTTTAAAAGCATGATGTTACACAGATTGTCATCTCTATGGATGTGAGTGATAAACTATAAGATAAGTGACTAGAACGGGAGTGCCCATCGTTTCATCGGTACTCAGTTAACCCAGTTTGCCTGGTTTCTTGGTTCTGAATTGCTTGCTGATTTTAAGGTGAAAACAAAACACAGATAGACCCTGTGGCTCTCTAGGCTGGGGATCCCTGGTCTAGATAAATAAGCAAATGGCATGTGAACCATGCAGAGTATGGATAACGATCATCTGAAATTAGATTGAGAAAAATCAACCCCAAAAAAATTTATGTTTTTAATTACTATATCTGATTTCCACAGATCTCATATGAAGAAAAGTGACTTTTTGGGGGGTTTTAAGAAAAAAAGAGGGAAGTTCAATGCCTTTATTTTTTTGTGTTAGTTTTGTTGTGTAAGAACAATGAATGGCAAGGAGGACCCTGATGCAGAAAGCAGTGAACACACTGCAGCTTTAAAGGCATCTGTGCTGTAAGGCCACGGCCGGCTCTGCCAAGTGCCTCAGTCGCCGTTCTCTCTCTCTCTCTCTCTCTCTCTCTCTCCTCTCTCTCTCTCTCTCTCTCTCTCTCTCTCTCTCTCTCTCTCTCTCTCTCTCTCTCTCTCTCTCTCTCTCTCTCTCTCTCTCTATCTCCTCTCTCTCTATCTATCTCCCCTCCCTCTCTCTCTCTCTCTCTCTCTCTCTCTCTCTCTCTCTCTCTCTCTCTCTCTCTCTCTCTCTCTCTCTCTCTCTCTCTCTCTCTCTCTCATCAGACTGCCACCGAACGAGGCTGCCAAATGTTTTTTTTCTCGTAATAAATCGGCAAGATAACAGGCATAGCTGGTAGCCATTGTCTTGCTCCGAGGTAAAGTGTTTAAAATGAATTTTTCCCGGTGAGGGCCAGAGAATATATTTCGCATTATGGATGTCAGCGATGTACAAGGGACCGCTCCAAAAAAAAAATGTATTGGGTATGACGCCAAACTTTGTAATCAAGGTCTCTCGCTGAGCCTGCAGCCTGTACAAAAGGCTTCACACAGTCCGTGCTGTTAGCTATGCATGCTTCTTGGTTGCCGTGGCTAAGGGGGGGTTGGGGTTGGGGGGGCACGATGGGGTTGGGGGTGGGGGCGACACGCAGGAACGACACGCATACACACTTTGTTTTATTGCTCCTCACAGATGCGGTTTTGTTCTGATGTTTGGGCCTTGTCAGCTGTACACTTCTCCTCTCTCCGTCCCCCCGAAACCAGAGGAAAAAGTGAAAGATGCTACGAGAAAGCTCTTTTTTTTTTAAACACAATAGTTGACTTACTCAGGAAATCTGGGGGTGGGAGGGGGGCTGCTGGATAAAGAGCTTTTGCTTAGCCACAGATCCGGAGTGAGAGATGATGCGATGCATGCTGTTTGAAGGAGCTGGGGTGCAACAGCTGTCTCTCTCTCTCTTTTCTCTTTCTTTCTCACCCTCTCTCCCTCCCTCTCTCTTTCACCCTCTCTCTCTCTCTCTCTCTCTCTCTCTCTTTCTCTCTCTCACCCTCTCTCTTACCCTCTCTTTCCCTCTTTTCTGTCTCTCACTTCTCTCTCTCTCACCCTGTCTCTCTCTCTCTCTTACCCTTTCTTTCTCTCTCTTTCTCTTGCTATTTCTCTCTCTGTCTCTCTTTTACCCTCCCACTACATATTTCTCTCTCTCATCCTTCTCCCTCTCTCTTCTCTCTCCTCCCTCTCTCCCACTCTCTTGTCTCTCTCATTCTCTTCTTCCTTTTTCTCTTCCTCTCTTCTCTCTCTCTCTCTCTCTCTCTCTCTCTCTCTCTCTCTCTCTCTCCTCTCACTGTCTTTGGGCCTCCATTTCTCTCTCCTTCCTCTTTCCCACTCCCTCGACTCTCTCCTCCTCCCTCTCTCTCATTTTCTCTCTCACCTTCACCTTCACTAGCAGTGCAGCGTTGCTGTCGTAGAGTGCCCGGAGAGTCAGCAGGCCTGTTGAAAAGCCTGCCCCATCTCCCTGCCATCCCAAGATGGCCGAACTCTTCAGCTGCAGTCCTCCTGCTCTGCAGGCATGTCCATTCACTGATTTGGTGTTCTGGTGAGCCTGAGAGGAACCCCCCACTCTCTTCCCCAATGCTCAGTGTCTCTCTTACTTTACCTCAGATCTGGGGTCAGTAGGAAACAAGGAATTGTAGCATAAAGGTATTTGTGTTATACTTAACTCGATTTATTTCTCACGTGTCCCAACTATTATTACCTCATTTCTGAAACTTTTCCTCCTTTTGAGAATTTTGAGGTAACATTGGGGAATTTGAAGGTAAAATTGTGAATTTATGAAAACATTTGGGAATTGAAAACTGCTAATATTATTTTGGAAAATTACAAATATTTCTCTTTAATTCCTGATCTGTTTACCTATATTTGACAACATTTAACTTTTGCTTTCATAACAAATTCAACCACTGTGATTACACACATATTAAGTTTATATAAAGAGCTTAAGGATTATTTAAAATATACAGGTGAGACCCATTCATATCCCCACTCCAGTGCTGGCAGACGTGAGGATGCTAGACTGGGCTTTTAATTAGCAGGGTTCACTTCAACCATGTTCACAGTGCAGCAATGGCCTCCTTTCTGCTGACTCTGCAAGGGGTCAGTCTTTCAGTGGGAGAGGCGTCCACCTGCAATCAGCAGCTTTCTGGAGTCACCTTTCGTAGTACCTCCTGGTCTAAGGTGGCAAATGAGCCAGCTGAATAAAGCTGACGAATCCCCAGCATTTTCCTCACATGGGTGCTACAGTGTGAAATGACAAGTGCCAGATTGCTCCTCTCCTAATCACCTAGTCACTAATACTTTCCGCTTAGTTTTGCAGTTCATTTTTTTTTGTTTTTTTAAAGATGTTTCAGATTTTCTTCTCCCAGTTTAGTAGGCAATTTAATGTTAACTATCCCCCCGTTGTATTGTGAGCTCGCTGCCGTAGACCTGAGACCGGCAGTGACAAAGGCGATGTACCGCCTCCTCTGAGCCGGAACTCGCCAAGCCATCACCCACACATAGAGCCACTCTTATACGCAGCGAGCTCATAAGGGCTTCCCTCCCTAGCACCACAAAACAAATATTCATATATCATGGAAGGATGTAAATGAACATAGTGATAGACAAATGGCCTCATGACCTTGCATTCACAACAAACTCCAAATCGCATCACAAAACACCTGTAACCTCAGTCGCATGCATGCACAACATGGGTCATTTTTTGGGGGGGGTCATTTTGTCTTTCTTTTTGTGCTGCTGGTTGGTACTTGTTTGCAGACTTCTGCTGCCAACAAACATTTTACTAATTGTTTTACAGTTCATTAACGGTTCATTAAAAAGCTTTATTTTGTAATATAAACCTTTTTAATGTAAGTAGATCCCACTAACACTTTTTCATTTAAAGTGTTATTAATTCACTCAATTCTTTCTTTAATTAGGTACATTGGGCATAAATGTAATATAATATATATGCCATTTAGCAGACGTTTTTACCCAAAACGATTTACAATAATGAATGCATACATTTTCAGTATACGTGGTCCCAATGGGAATTGAACCTACAACCTAAGCGTTATCAATGCCATGCTCTACCTACTGAGCCACACAGAATCACATAATTCATTATATGTACATAATTCATTCAATTCACGCGCATAAAAGCTCAGAAACTGACATTTATTATAGTTTACAACATTGCCAACACAAGTGGTTACATAGTTTATGCAGTGAAAGCACAGTAAGAGATTACTGATAACAAATATTTCCTCATTGAAACTGCCAAGCTTTGCACAATATATTCATTCTCCTTTTCAGTCAGTAATTAATATGTTTTGGCAGTTTCACTGTTTTGGGGGAAAAAAAAGAAAACGTGAATTTGTCACAAATGTTTTGGCCGTCTTAATCCCCATGGGAATTCATTAATAATGAGATTATTATTCAAACTTTAGCTCTTTTTTTACACTTGGACCCTGTGAGGAAAGTGGGTGGCCGGGACTCCTGCACGAGACATTGGCACATTTGTTCCAGAGGGGTGTTTCCACTATTGCAATAAACTCGCTGGAACGTAATTCATTAAAAGTTTACATATCGAACATCGCCTCAAATTTATCGCCCTCCAACGTCCATTAGGCAGCGGTGCTGAAACCAAAACAAGACAAAACAAAAATGTGGACTCATTTCAGAAGCTCTTAAATGGTGCTTCGTGATAGATTTAAGAGACTGACTCAAAGACGACTCTTCTCTCCTTTAGGAGATGGAGAAGGTGCCCTGAATGCAGCGCTCTGTGTTTGTCCGTTATTTTTCTGTATAGCGGTCCAAACCCCACCACTCTCATGTGCAGAAATAGCCTAGCCATGCTATGGGTCATTCCCTCAACTGTACATTTATGGTGCTCCTGTCATTTCCTTCTAATTTGGGGAGAATGGTTTTGGATTTTTTGGTGGCATTGGGCTTAGCACTGCCATAACCAAATGAAATGTTTGTTCTGTGGTGACTATAGTGTTCTACAGGGGGTAAACCAAATAACCGAAACACCAAACAAACCATTTATGAATATTTATCAACAAAGGAGCCACCCTTTGCCTTCAGAACAGCGTCAGTCCTTCTTGGAATGCTGCTATACAAGTTTTAAACCGTTCCTCGTGGGATATTGGGCCATTCTTCAAGAAGGAAAGCCTCCAGTTCTTTAAGAGATGAAGGTGGTGGAGATCTGCTCCGCACTCCATGTTCTAGGACTTCTCATAAAGGTTCAGTGATGTTTAGATCTGGTGGTTAGAGGCCATGGAAGGTGTTCATCTTGGTTTCATGAAACCACTCCTGAATCCATTTAGCAGTGTGTATGGAGGCGTCATTGTCTTGGAATATGGGAACATTTTGAGGAAACAGTGTTTGCACCACAGGGTGTACTCGGTCACCTAAACTGGCTTCGTATTCCTTGCCCTTAATTCTACCATGCAAAGTAATATTTGGACACAATGATTCCCATGAGATGGCCATACCATAACAGATCCACCACAATGTTTAACAGTTGGGAACAGGCAATGTGGTTTGAAGGCTTCCTTTGGCTTCCTCCAACATAAATCCATCCAGATGTAGGAAAAAGAGTAAAATATGACTCACCAGACCATGTTACTTTCTTCCACTGCTCAGAAGTCCAGCTTTTGTGCTCATTACACCAGGTTATGCATTGTTGCGCATTGGCCTTGGTTACAAGCAGTTTCCGAATGGCAGCCCTACCATAAATGTCAGCTTTGTGAAGCTCACAACATCGCTTTTGTTGAGACTGCGTCACGGACATGTAGAGTCAGTTCTGTGGTCATTTTTGAAGTAATTGTTTTGTGGTTTTTAGCAATTATCCTCTTAAGTGTGTATTCCTGTTGGTGAGCTTCGACTTGCGACCACCGATCCTCTTTCCTGATGCAGTTTTTCTTTGTTTGGCGTATGCCATCATGATTTCCACACCGTTCCCCTTGACACATTCAATATTTTTGCCGTTTCTGTGACTGACACACCTGTAATTTGAGCACCAACTATTTCACCTCTTTCAAAATCTGTTCGATCTCTCGTATGGCTTTAGAAACTCACATATCAAAGTGTTGATTTTAAACTTCTCTTATAGCAGGAACATATTGACAATTAGTATTGACATTAATATGAAACGCGTGTAGACTCCTTTTTAATTGCGATTTAGTTGCTTCAACATAAAAGTCCTTTTTCATTTGCGCTTTCTTGTTAGTTTCCATCATTTTGTCTACACCCTTGTATGCCCTGTGGGTTTATAAACCCTGTTTCCTGGTTTTCCCACAACCTGAGGCTGAAAATGCATTCTGATCACATGCTGATCTGTCGGATAGATATGAATAGAATAAATAGAATTGTAGCTCGGCATACGTTGTATGTTTTACCGTACGCACTGCTGGGAATGTCTGCGAGACGTCGGGTCTTATCTGAGCCTTGGGCAGTACAAAGCAAATAGAAGCGATTCGTTGCTTTCATGTCAGCCCCAGAGGTTTTTGGTCATTTTTGTGGCAGCATAAGTACTGTCTATTAGATGACTCAGAGGAATTACTCCAGGGAGTCAAGTGTGATTAGGGTTGAGCTCTGGACTTAGGAAGTTAGTTGCTGATACGGTAAGTGGAGGAACGCATAAAGCTAATTAATATTGGACCACAGTGCTCATGGAGGGTCATGGGAAATGGAGTGCAATCCTCTGTGGAATTTACACAAGGGCTCCTGAGTGACCCTGCTAATGTCACATAATGTCCCTCCGATGGGGACTGAACTCAACAAGGCCACACAGTGGCTCTTCGCCACAAATCGCACCCCAGATCTTTCGCTTGTTCCTCTTCTTCAGTTGCGATTTTTTACAGCAGCCTGCAGACCAAAGGGTTTTTCTGTTTCTGGTCCTGCAAAAGGACGGGGCCGTTAATGACACTTCATGTGTGAACGCCATGCTGTGTGAAATGGCCAATTGACCACCAATCAGTGGGTTCATGACAGGTGAATTGGGTGGGGGGTGGGGGATCACTCCCGAGTTCTACTCACACATCCCTGTTCTCCGGGTTCCTCCCCCCATTATGAATGGCATAAGTGATGAGTCAGATGACATCAGAGTGGGGGAGGGGGAGGGGGGGGGGCACAAGGTCAGGCGAGGGAGTGTGTGGGCAGGAGAAGGCACTTGGCGCAGGGCGATAAGGGGTGCAGTCGACGGAGAGGTGAGAGAATCCCTGCATTGTTCCGGGACGAAGCTCTCTGACCTTGAGTCCCCCCCACACGCACGCACACACACACACACACACACACGCACACACACACACACACACGCACACACACACACACACACACGCGCACACACACACACACACATACACACACGCACGCACACACACACACACACACACACACACACACACACACACAATCCAAACCGCTCCTTTTCCCCAACGGCTCCCCTCACCATCCCCTTTCTCCCCTTCATTGTTCCCCCCCTTTTTTTAACATCCCGTCCACAAATGGACCATTAAGGTCTTTACACAGCCCCAGAGAGAGAGAGAGAGAGAGAGAGAGAGAGAGAGATACAGATACAGATACAGACAGACAGAGAGAGAGAGAGAGAGAGAGAGAGAGAGGAGAGAGAGAGAGAGAGAGAGAGAGAGAGAGAGAGACAGAGAGAGAGAGAGAGAGAGAGAGAGATACAGAGAGATACAGAGAGAGAGATACAGAGAGAGAGAGAGAGAGAGAGAGAGAGAGAGATACAGAGAGAGAGAGAGAGAGAGGGCTGTACTCTGCTTCTGGGAGAAACAGCCTCTGCATTGAGACCTCACTACAGTGACACCTTTCTCTGGGGGCATCGGCCATTCAGAGCGCAGAGAAAACGTCTCTGAGATGTTTTCACATGTCACCGCTCGCAGGATTAACGGAGGAGGCATCAAAGGGTTCAGCTTGACCCTTTTTTTTTCCGCCTCTGAGTGGCTATCTAGTGTTCCGGCTACAAGGCAGCCTTCTGTAATCTTTAGAAGAAGGGCACGGAAAGCTTGACAGGACAGTGGCCCACGTTTGCGATACAGTGCAACTGTACATGCATTGTCATTCTTTTCAAGCGATAAGCAGTCTGTACTACGGCGTAGTAACGTGGAAGAGTACTCACAGGATGAAATGTGCTGAAACAGTGATAACGTGATGAGATTGGAAAACCCAGGGATAGACTCTGTGTGTGTGTGTGTGTGTGTGTGTGTGTGTGTGTGTGTGTGCGTCGTGCGTGCGTGTGTGTGTGTGTGTGTGTGTGTGTGTGTGTGTGTGTGTGTGTGTGTGTGTGTGTGCGCGCGTGTGCGTGTGTGCGTGTGTGTGTGTCCCTGTGCCTGAATGGATACGTCTGAGATTCTGAGGCTGTGTAAGTATGGATTTGTGTGTATATATACATGTGAGAATGATAGTGTGTATGTGAGAGAGTATGATGGTGTGTGTGTGTGTGAGAGCATGTTGGGTGTGTGAGAGAATATGACAGTGTGTGAGTGATAGTGAGAGACAGTGGTTCTGTGTGGCTCAGTAGGTAGAGCGTGGTGTTGACAACGCTTAGGTTGTGGGTTTGATTCCCATTGGGGCCACATATACTGAAAAATGTATGCATTCACTACTGTAAGTCGCTTTGGATAAAAGCGTCTGCTAAATGGCATATATATTATGACGGTGTGTGTGTGAGAGTATGATGGCGTGTGAGAGTATGATGGTGTGTGAGAGTATGATTGTGTGTGTGAGGTTAAGTATGAAATATGGTCTTAAGGGCCTCTCATACGCGTGTGCCTGCGTATGTGTGAGTATACGTATATGTGTGCATGCGAGCATTTGAACATAACTGTGTTTGCATGAGTATTTATAATGTGTGAGTGTGTGTGTACATGCATATGTGTGAGAGTGCATTTGTATGTGTATGCATGGGTGTATGAGTGTGCACTTATGTCAGTGTGTGTGTGTGTGTGTGTGGTACTGGATGGGTTACCCATTCGCCACTCCCTGTGTAACTTTCTTTCATCTGTGTGTTTGCTCACATTAAAGCGATCACTATCATATGCAGGCACATTTCAGCTCCAAGACCATGAGGAATTTTTTGTCTTTCTTGTGCGTTTTTTTCTTCTTTTTTTTTTTCTTTCCAGATCATTGGTTTCCGGGCTGCATTTGAACTCTTGTGTATTCTAGTGAAGACGAGACAATGCACAGTGCCCCTGACAAAAGTGCACATCTGCTTAAAGTGCTTAAAGAGCAGTTCATACTATACATCCAGTTTATTGCCTGGTTTCCCAGCTTTTTCTGTTTGACTGACAATTGGCACAACTGGTGTGATGCGCCGTATGAGCTTACATCGACTTTCATGTAGATGTAGTGTAAACAAATGATTTAAGCACCATATAATGGCAAATCGAAATGAAGAGAACGTTTTTATAAGCTGTTTACATTCGTCTGTTTGCTTAAAGGTTTATTAAATGTAATGACACTGTCCGGAGCATACAGTGCCTCCGATAGGCACCCCCATGAATCCGCTGGCTATTCAAGCACTGCATTTAAGTTTCAAATGTAAAATACGACAAAGAAAAGAGAACTTGTATCTTGTGGGAAATTCCTTTGTGCGTTACCATGGGGGGAGAGGGCTCTGAGGTAGGGTGAAGGTGATGGGGTTGAATGACTCTTGTTTTTTTTTCTTTTACGCTGATAAAATGTTGCGGCTACATTGGAGGGACATCTGCAGTCTGTTCACAGCCTTGAGAAGCGTTTGAGTGAGAGTGCGCCCCTGCATCGCGTGTTCTGCACGGACTACAGAAGGGCCCAGAGCTACAGAGCTTGTTAAAGACAGAGAGAGAGACAGAGAGACAGAGACAGAGAGAGAGATGGAGAGGGAGAGAGATGGAGAGGGAGGGGAAGAAGATGAGAGAGATGGAGAGAGAGAGAGAGAGAGAGAGACAGACAGATGGAGAGGGTGAGGAAGAGGGTGAGAGACAGGGAGAAACAGAGAGAGAGAGGGAGACAGAGAGCGAGAGAGCGAAAGGGAGAGATAAATAAAGTGTGAGCAGTCTCCCTTTTGTTATGATCACCTGGGCCATCCTGCACTGAAGCACTAGTGTGTAAATTCTGTTTTGGACGGTTTTGATTGTGCTCTCAGAGAACATTCTAACATTGTAAACACCACTTTCATGGGACATGTTTAGAAATGATTTGTCACCTAAGTTTGGTGAGAGAGAGAGAGAGAGAGAGAGTGTGTGTGGGGTGTGTGTGGGGTGTGTGTGGGGTGTGTGTGGGTGTGTGTGTGTGTGTGGGTGTGTGTGTGTGTGTGTGTGTGTGAGGTGTGTGTGTGTGTGTGTGTGTGTGTGTGTGAGGTGTGAGTGTGTGAGTGTGTGTGTGTGTGTGGGGTGTGCGTGTGTGCGTGTGCGCGTGTGTGTGTGGGAGACATGGGCTTGCGGGAGGATCAGGTGCACTGTGTGGCTGCTGAGCTCAGTCTCGCGCTCCCAGGGAACAGTCTGAACTGTACACGCGAGAGGAGCCCCGGCACTGTGCCTTTCTCACAATGTTATGTAAATCACGGCCACCCTTCGCTGGATAATGACACAGATAATGAGGGCTGGGATGTAATTTGTTTGAAATATAAGCCTCTGTGCGTGTGCGTGGGCCCTGCGCTGCCTGACTCAGACCGCACTCTTCCGTCCTCTGCTTTCATGTGTTATGAGAACAGAATAATCCCGCTCCCAATGCGGCTCTCCATGGGTGTCCGTGCGCTTTACACCGACTGGGGGTGAGGTGGAGGTGTGGGAGTCCATTTCAACTCAGGGAGTTCTCAATCCTGTACAGTGTGGTTTGCGTCGTCACTGCCGCACGTAATTGATCAATGAACGCAGTCGATTACGCGGTTATATCTCACCCTCATCCGGTTTTCTGGGGTCTAAACTGGTTGCTGATTTTTTTAACATTTTTATAATGGTGAAAAAAAACTATAAACAACACACCTGGCCACACACCAGGACCAGGGTTGAGAACGCCCGCTCTAAGTTAATTGACTGTTACAGTTGCTGGGAATAAATAAAAGCACTGAACCATTAGCCAGCATGGGGGGATAATTAACCGGGTTCATTAAGCACGCAGTTTGTGCGTGTCAAAAGGCTGAATGGAACTGTTGATGGTGGCAGATGTGTTGTTTTGGGAATGCGTCTTGACATAAGCCGGCCCTTAATGAACGTGACCACACATTTCGCATCCCCCAGTAGGAGAGGCCAGAGCTAGCGTATCCGTGCGAGGAAGATCAGGGTCAATATTTATTGGGCTAAATGGTTGGTTGTGTGCTTAAAATGTTGAGGTCTTGACCTTGTTGACCTCCTCTTGCCAATGGCCCCTTAATAAGTTTTACCACTGGAGCTTTAACAGAATGGTCAAACATATGTCAAGGATAATTTAGGGTCAAATGAACCTGACCTGATATAATCCACGTTGAAAGGGTCTCAACCGTTTACTGTGTTTAACAATGCCCGCATCCAGAGGATCCTCTACTGGTCAAAGAGGTTTTATGGTGCCTTTTACCACTGCACAAATGGTGTCCCAAGAGCTTGAAAGAATCTTTTTAAGATCCCAAACACAACAATCTGAGGCTAATTGAATCTACAAATATACTGGAGGTTATCGGCAGCCTCCACCGTGAACTTGTTTTATGCTAAATAGGCTCTTTTGACATTCCCCCCTCAGGTTAAATCAATACGGGACTGAAGTTGAAAGCCTGGGAAGCCCGTTTATTTATCCGTTTGAGGTTCAGTTGTTGTTGGGTTTTTTTGTTTGTTCAGATGTTTCTGGAGATGGAAAAACAAGGTGAAGGTGAACGATGTCTTCACCTTCATATGTACCTCATACTGGGTACCTTAAAAAAAATGTTTTTTTATTCATGTGAAATTATAATATCTATTAAGGGAGATCAGAAGAAACTTCAATCGATTAAAAAAAATATATAGAGGGGGATAGCAAACCATCGATACCGTCAATTTTAATAACGAATCCCTCAGTCTTTTTTAAAATCACCGATTACAACAATTGACAGTTTGCATAACAATTGCGTAACATGGCACGCAAGCAAGCAAGACAGAGACGGGACGCACACTTAGATGAATGCACTCACGCATGTTTGCAAAGGAGGCGAGGGAATGATATTACGTGAGCGCTCTAATACTTGGCACGCCCACCCCCCCTCACACACACACACCAATTTTGAGTCCCCAAAAAGCCTGTGAGTGTTGAATGTATGTTACATTTTCACATTGAGCAGTGACCATGCTGGCCTTCTGTTACCCCCCAGGCCCCCGCCCCCCACCCCACCCCAATCAGCCCCTCATATCCTCCTACTTGGGGGCTCGGGAGGGACAGGCTGGCCTCACATGTCCACTAACGGTCATTTAATGCGCTGGAGGTCAGGAGATTAGTCCCCTGGGGTCAGCCGTAGTGCCTGCCTGTTAATATAAATTATACAATGAGGTCAGACTCCGGGGCCGGAATGTTCGCTTGGAATCTGCTGAGCTGAGAGACTCAGTGGAGAAGGAGCACCCCACACCACACACACACACACTCACACACACCTCTCACACACCCCACACCACACACACACACACACACCTCACACACACACACACACACCTCACACACACACACACACACACTCACCTCACACACACACCTCACATACACACACACACTCACACACACACACACACACACACACACACACACACACCCCACACACCATCACACACACCCCACACACACACACACACACACACACACACACACACACCCTCACACACACACACACACATCACACACACACCTCTCACACACCCCACACACACCTAACACACACACACACACACCCACCCCATCCCACACACACCCCACACACACACACACACCCCACACACACCTCACACACACACACACACACACACACACACACACACACACACACCACACACACACACCTCACACACACACACACACACACACACACACCCCACACACCTCACACACCCCACACACACACACACCTTTTTCTTTTTTGGGGGCGGTTGGCAAAGTCAAACAAAACACATGAGTGAGCGCAGAGTTTGAGCTCATCGGATTAAGTATTGAAACAAGACCAGGATATCTTGTGTGATATGGGCGGGTGATGTGGCCTCGTGTGTGTGTGGTGGGGGGTGTGTGTGGGGAGAAGAAGAAGAAGAAGCCCCCCCCCCCCCACAGTGGGGTGACGTACATTTCTTAAAAGCCACGGTATTGGCTCCTCTCCTCTCTCTCTCTCCGACGGCGGGTTTCAAGACTGCGTAAATGAGAAGTGTCAGCTCTCGAGTTTCAAGAGCCGTTTTTTCAAACGGGAGACTCGTGGAGTGGGCTCGGTCCCCTGGAGTAAGGACAGCATGTTCTGTCCCCACTCTTTGAAAGGGGCTGAAAAGGGAAGGAATGATCCAACACAGGAGCTCACCCAGCATGCCCCCCACACTACCCCCCCCCCCTTCAGTCAAATACGGGGGGAACGCATGATTCCTGAGAATTTCACCAAAAAAAAGAGTCATACAATTCTGGCTGAAACAATACCACGTTTAACAACCATCTATGAACTTTTATCTGTGTGAGTATCTTGTGAACAGACAAGACTATTGCCAAGGTTCTTGATTCGTTTTTTTTTTTAGTCTTTTTAGCTTTTTTTTTTTCTTCTTCTTTTTTCCTTTTTCTTCTTTTGACTTAAAAGCCCAGCTTAGGGACGGACGGCAGTTGGAACCTGACCCCCGAGCGCTGAGACACACGAATCCCAGCGCTGCAGTGAGACGATGACGTTCCGTCAGCATTAAACGCCTCGTCCCTACCCAAAGAAACAAATAAATAAAAAGAAAGGAGATAGTGTTTTTTTTTTAAGGCCAGTGTTAAAGTGGCGAGCGGCGGTTTTTCGCTCGTCTCCCCCTTCCGTCGCGTACATCTGTTCCCCCCCCCCCCCCGCCACGCTGCGCTCTTCGTGCGCGAGCTTGTCAGCTATTCAGCCGCCTTTGTCTCCGCAAGAATTCAAACAAGATAGGCTGGATTCAGCCTCCCCGTCCTCTCGCACAATAAAAGAGAAAAATGTTTCATCTGCCACACAATGAAAAAGTGGAGAGTCACATTTAAAGAAGGGGGAATTAAAAAAAATGTTTTTACAGCAGTGATTTTTGGATTTGCAATGTCACCGGTCTGATCAAAAAGATTATTTACTGCCAGCACGATTATTATTATTTTTTTCCATGAAGAAATTCCCCTTTGTCTTTATAGATGCTCATTTGTTGACACCATCATTTGCATAGTGTCTGTCAGTGGGCTAAATAAACTGAAATCCCGCAGCAATTACGGTAATCTAGTGTAAACCTGTCATTAACATTAAAGAGCGGTGACAAAGTGCGGAGCCGAGAGCCGTCCACACGCAGGTGTAGGGCAGAACAAAGGGGCGCGGAGGTTCAAATGCGCGGAGAGAACACTGTTTGATGTTTGTGACATCAGATTTTTATTAGTTTAGAGGAAAAAAAAAAGTGTGGATGAGTGATGTGGGTGTAAACCGCAGGACGGATCAAAGATGAGCGTGTCCTTAGGTGTACGCCGGCAGACTGAGGGGGCATGCGGTGGAGAAGATGTCTTTTTTTAAGAGGTAAAACAAAAAAAAGTCAAGTGTGTATTGTCTTGATTGTTTAGAATGGGCTTACGTAGATGGTGGTTCTGTGGAAAAAAATATTTAAACTAGGGAAAGCTCTCGCTTTGTAAGTAAAATGCTTTTTAAGGGGCAGTCGGCTTGATGTGTGCTTGAGTTTTCCCGGAAAAAGGATGAATTCAAGTGTAATTCAGATGCATGTTTAATGGTATCTGGCTGACCTCATCGAGAGACCAGTTATTTTACTGTGATGCGATTCCGAGAGATGAGAGAGTACTGCAGACAGAATAGAAGAAGTGTGATGTGAGATTCAGACACAAAAACAAACACACGTATGCACACACACACACACACACACAAACACACACACACACAAACACACACGCACACAAACAAACGCACACAAACAAACACACCCACACACAAATAAACATACACCCACACGCAAACATGCACACCCATACATGCTTACACACACACACACACACACGTCTTTGCCTATGGGCCAGCTCTGTGGCATGCTCCAGGTAATATAGCTCTTTCTCTCTCACCCACCAAGCACCCCACAGGTGAATGAAACACAAATCTACCAAACTGTCATTTCTGGAATTGTGAAATTAAAGTTCAATCGCAACCGAGCAAGCGTTCTGCAGCCTGTACAGTCTGCACGCGCGTGTGAGACGTGTAAATTCACCAAACCACCCTCAGTTCATCTCATGTCCCTGCTCAGCTCTGTCCCTCACAGTCTGCATGCGCACCCACACACACTCTCACACACACACACACACCTCACACATCAGCTGCTTGTGTTATTTAACGGCACGTGGAACATAATCTTTTTTGTGTATTTTTTTTTTATTAACCTCTGCAAGGTTGCTTTAGTTAATTAGATGCTGTTGGTTCCTGGCAGTGTGGTACCTCGTCCTGTGTGGAGTGTGAGGGTTGCCCCGGGTTTCTCCCCTGCAGTCCGATTTTAAAACCCCCAGGCCGTATCGCCCCCGTCTCCCAGTGGCCCTAGCTATAGCTCTGATTGTGCTTTGCATATTTTAATTGATAATGTTAGCGTGTCCGCACGATAAAGAGGGCCCTATAAGGTTGCTAACTTGCATAGCAACAGAAGTTTAACGAGCTGGGAAAATGCATAAATTATGTAAATAAACCTGTGGCCTTTATCCCCGCGTCCCTCCATTGGGTGTGAAAACAGTGAGAAAATCAACATGAGTCTCTAACATGGCCCGGCTCGTTAATTTATAATTACACTGTCACACGTCACACGGGAAAGTCAGACGGGAGTAATAGGTGAACGCCATATAAAAATGTGAAGAAAAAAAAACGTTACGTGGTACAAACATATTTTGTACCATGTCTGAGTAAAACTTCTGCTTTTAGTTGTTAGTCAGTTGTGACAGACCAGCCATTTGAGAACAGCTTCAGGAGTGTGCTGTAGAAGATGGGGGGGAGGGGGAATTCTCACTTCTGAAGTGTCTTAAGTGTGGACTCCTCTTTTACTGGTGACTTAACCACTCAACAGAAGTGCCAATCATTGTACAGTATGTCCAGGACCTATACAACTTCAGTTGGAATAGCAGCACATTGATATGGTTTTAATGATCACCCAAACACACACACACCCAAACACGCATACACACACTCACACATGGACACTCACACACACTCACACACACTCACACACACTCACACACACACACACAAACACACACAGGCACGCGTGCACACGCACACCCACACCCAAACACACACACACCCAAACACGCATACACACTCACACACGCACACACATGCCACACACACACACACACACACACACACACACACACACACACAAAACACAGGCACACACACACACACACACACACACACCCAAACACAAACTCACACGCACACACACACCCAAACACAAACTCACACGCACACACACACACACACACAAACTCACACGCACACACACACACAAACACAAACTCACATACACACACACACACTCTCCAATTGGTGACAGAAGAGCTTAGGGAGGGGCCAGAGGCTGAATGGGGCACAGAGGACCTTTAGACATGGATGGCCCAGGTTCACCGGACAAAACGCCCCGCCGTGTTGCTGGTTAACTGCAATCTCTCAAGAGAGAGCACTTTTTGGATCAGTAAGTACCAAAAAAAGGAAGGATTGAAAAGACCAAGGGCCTGAAGGGTGTCCTCTGAGTCGTGACCTTTGTTCCCTTCAGAGGGGCTTATGTTCCCCTGCGTCTCTCATGACAATCACTGAAGGAGAGGACTTGTACAAGCTCTCTCTCTCTCTCTCTCTCTTCTCTCTCTCTCACTCTCCCTTTCTCTCTTTTTCTTTCTGTCTCCCTCCCTACCCAAAGTTTCACTTTTTTTTTTTTTTTTTTTTTTTTTCTCAATAATGGCTGCCATTGTAAATATAGCGCCACATATAGATCCTTTACCAACCCTCCGAGGTTGTAATTGACTACTCTGTCCTCTGGGGGGGGGGGGGGATCCCTAAAGGGTGAATTAAATGACTGGTTAATTGATTCCAGTATTGATGTTCTTGTTTCGGAATGAAAGCTAAGTCACAATGAAATGTCAACAGTCATGGGTTTGGGGCTGTGGCCTGACTGGGGGCCCTGGTTCCTCCATTCAGACGAGCTGTAAATGACCAGACTGCTGTGGATTGGACCTGGGGGGGGCTGGGGGGTTGAGGGTTAAAATGTTTACTTCAAGGTTGGTTAAATCTCCAT
This sequence comes from Aldrovandia affinis, assembly GCA_029706075.1. NCBI lineage: Eukaryota > Metazoa > Chordata > Actinopteri > Notacanthiformes > Halosauridae > Aldrovandia > Aldrovandia affinis. The sequence continues at coordinate 807,512 of JAINUG010000195.1, read as the reverse complement.
TTCCGATATTCCACTTTGCCCTCCCCTCCACATTTCCTTAGCAAATTTAATGCCACATTTCAAAGAGGGAAAAAGACGTTTACTGTTACTAGCCGTTTTGAGACGTTTCTCAGAATCAAGCTTGGGTTACATTGCCTTTGCGAAGGGAAGGGGTTCAAAGGGAAATCAGTTCCGTACTATTATGGTATGTTTATGGAAAAACAGAGTACATTGAGGAACATGAAGGCAGGGTTATGCCAGAAGGTTTTCTCTGGCAGGTTTTCTACAGATTTTACAGCGGTTCTTTGTATTCAATCAAAAAATATTACTCCACAGGTATTGTATATTGTATATGCCATTTACCAGACGCTTTTATCCAAAGGGACTAAAGTTTTATCGAAAGTGAATGCATACATTTTTCAATACATGTGGGCCAATGGGGATTGAACCCACAACCTAAGCATTGCCAGCGCCATGCTCTACCTACTGAGCCACACAGAACCACGCTCTACCTACTGAACCACACAGAACCATGCTCTACCTACTGAGACACACAGAACCACGCTCTACCTACTGAGACACACAGAACCACGCTCTACCGACTGAGACACACAGAACCACGCTCTACCTACTGAGCCACACAGAATCATGCTCTACCTACTGAGCCACACAGAACCACGCTCTACCTACTGAGCCACACAGAACCACGCTCTACCTACTGAGCCACACAGAACCACGCTCTACCTACTGAGACACACAGAACCACGCTCTACCTACTGAGACACACAGAACCACGCTCTACCTACTGAGACACACAGAACCACGCCATACCTCCTGAGCCACACAGAACCACGCTCTACCTACTGAGCCACACAGAACCACGCTCTACCTACTGAGACACACAGAACCACGCTCTACCTACTGAGACACACAGAACCACGCTCTACCTACTGAGCCACACAGAACCACGCTCTACCTACTGAGCCACACAGAACCACGCTCTACCTACTGAGACACAGAACCATGCTCTACCTACTGAGCCACACAGAACCACGCTCCACCTACTGAGACACACAGAACCACGCTCTACCTACTGAGCCACACAGAACCACGCTCTACCTACTGACGCTCCACCTACTGAGACCACACAGAACCACGCTCTACCTACTGAGCCACACAGAACCACGCTCTACCTACTGAGCCACACAGAACCACGCTCTACCTACTGAGCCACACAGAACCACGCTCTACCTACTGAGACACACAGAACCACGCTCTGTCTACTGAGACACACAGAACCATGCTCTACCTACTGAGCCACACTACCTACTGAGCCACAGAACCCACACACAGGTGATGTAACCTGCCCCCCACCCCCAGCTTGTGCCCTCTTCTCAAAAGTGGGCCTGAGATTAACACATTTTCGGCACATTTTCGGTGACGTGTCTTTGTTTCGGCGGAAGGATGGGCCACAGCTTCACCGCCACTCCAGCCTCTCGCCGATGAGCCCATGGGCCCTCTGGCTTACATTCCCTGTTATTGTTATGTCTGACAGTATTTATCGCCCCGCGTATTTCCCCCCCATCGGCTCTTACTGTCTTTATCACGGACGAGAGCATGCGTCTGCGGACCAGTGCGTCACGAAGAAAGAGCCACTCATGTTTCTCATGGCTTTGTTTGTATAGCAGTCCGGTGTGTTTGGGCTGAAGATTGTAATTCCATAATTATTGTTTAGATAGCGAGTAAGATCCCGGCGCGCACACACGGGGTGAGAGGCACACAGCACTCGTTTGGGCGACAGCAGGAGGCTGAGAGGAGAGGGGGCGAACTCCGATATCCTCGCGTGCGACCAGATGCATGAGCTTTCACACGCTTCTATATCTCCAGCGAACTGATATTTTTGATTCCTTTCCTTTACTCCTTTCTGTGTAGATGCTGTGTGCTATAGGGTGTCGGTCGTGAGAGGTCAAGGTCAGGGACCGACTCAGAGTGTAGCTGTGTCCCATCTGCTCCCGTCCACCCTCTCTTCCTCCATTATCCCTATCGCCCTGATAGCCGTACTGTAGAGGAGGCAAGCTGCACGCCCACAGTAGTCGTCTTCTTATCCTCCCCCCCAGCCCAATTCAGCCAGGTGCCAGCCCCCCCCCCCCCCATACCTTTCACTGTGGGTCCAGCTCACAACTCCACCTCCACCACATTATTAAGCACCAAAAGTGACACATTCCTCTTACAGTTGTTATGGGAAGAAACTCACTGTGAAATAGTTGCTTTGCTCAAAACTACACCCGTGACTAATTTGAGAAAAGGGTTTTATTTCGCACACCATTTTTCTCTCCCAGCCTCTGCCCTGAGTGAACTCCAGGACCACCTTATCGCCTTGGAGGGGCCCCTGAAATTCTATTCACATTCACCCCACGGCCACACCTCCGGCCCCTGACCACCGCTCTGATTAAGAGAACGATTTCACTCTTTTGAGAAACACCATAGAACGCATTGGGAAACACCATAGAATGCATTAAGAAACACCATAGAACGCATTAGGAAACACCATAGAATGCATTAAGAAACACCATAGAACGCATTAGGGAACACCATAGAATGCATTAAGAAACACCATAGGCAGATCGGCCCTGGTGGGGAGCCCTGATCGGGGGCGGCGTTTGGCTGTCCACCCCAGGGGGAGAGGGGGAGGGTGAGCCGGCATGAACTCGCTGAGAAGCGCGTAAGGGTGTCTCCAGAGTGTGAGTGGGCGAACTCGGTGTCGAAGGAAACTGAGTTTGCTGCCCTTGGAGAATTAGCTTGCCTCGTAGAGACGGGTGGTGAGTTCCTGTGGGGAGGGCAAATCGAAATAAATAGAGGGTATTATTGGCCACTAAATTGGGAGAAAAACGGGAAAGAATTTATTAAAAAGAAAGAAACCCCATAGAATGCATTAAGAAACACATACAAGCGTCTTTTGTGCCGCTCCCTCGGAATGAGGCTCTTTCTTTGGTGAACTAATGCCGTAAGGATAGTGTCTGTTCAGCATCAGCGGTTATTCTCTCTCATTCGGCCTGCGGAGAACAAAGAGGTAGGCCCACACCTGGCCCGGACTCACAGCCCAGCTCGAGCCGGGGATCTGCAGCCAAGAGTCTAAAAGCGGAACATGAAGAAAAACAAAAAAAGACTTTAATTACAGACCCCCCTTATATCCAGACTGTCAAATTAAATCTAATGTCAAAGTCAGAAATGTTAGTTTACCCAAATGAGATTAATACATCAAAGGGATATATCCTTTAAAAAAAAGTCCCCGTGCCGATGGTTTTTTTTTGTCATTTCATCTTGAAGGGATGAGTTTTTTTCTCAGTTTGCTTTCTTCCACCCTGTCTGTTCTGCGATTCATAAAGGGACAGTGTCACAATAGTTGTTTTGTTCGACTAAGTCAGCGCATTCTTACAGAGAGCAAATAGAGATGAACAAAGCAGCACATCTCGGGTTCCTTCTGAAAGAAGGGGGGACGGGACAAAAAAAGAGAAACAGCCATTCAGTCGTAGCGCACTCAAAATTGTGAGTATACACAGTGTGTAATCAGTATCGCTCACCGGAATGTATTAAAGATGACAGTCGCTTCCTCGGATTTCAAAAGCGGGAATGTTTTCTGATTTAAGCGTGCATACCCTAAATCTAAATAACTGACACAAGAACGCTTTCATCTGTCAGAGCCTTTTAAGGTGAGGCAGGTAATTAAAGTTTGCTAATAAGGAGATTGTGTTGTGGAGCGCGCGTTGTTGACGTATTTGTTTCTACGTTGCTTTTTCCTTCTTTTCTTTTTTTTTTTCAACCTGAAGAATTGCTAAGTAAAAGCAGGGGAAAAAAACCATTACAGGGTTCATATGGAACCCGTTATTGAAGACAGGGTTGGGGAGGGAGGAGGAGGAGGAGGAGGAGGAGGAGGAGGGGGGGATTCAAGGGCATTGGGAGTTTTGTGCCTTCCCTCATCCCTTCATCCCACCAACCTTGTACTTGTCTTTTTTGCTGTCTCATCCCTGCTGTGTCAAAATATAAAATATACTCTCTTACTGCTTTTATGTTGATTTAATAATTTAGTATCCGGTACAAACCACTGAAGGCTTGACTGTGTAGCTCTTGTGTGACTGTCTCTGACTATTTTCTTCTGTCTAAGCTTGAACAGATTTGTCTGGTTGCCGAAGTTGACGGGTGACGTGGACTGGCCTGGGCTTCTGGTCAGACTCCGTTGTCGCGGTGACTCTTGGCTTCCAGTGGTGATTCCAGAGTTCAAAACCGTGGCCGTTTTGAGGTCACAGGAAGTAACGTTTTTTTGGACTGTCAGCCAGTGCAGTTTGTACCCAGTAGTGGTTGTGGGAGAGCGAGGCTTCGTGAACCTCAGAATGGGAGCAGCTACTCAGTGACTTGAATGAACCATTGCTGTTCTGCTACGGAAGGCCAAGTCTTTTGATGTGCTCACATGGGTCTGTACTGAAGTGGTTCAAGAAGCCTCTCTCTCTCCCATCGTTTGTGTGCGTGTATCTATTGGTACGTGAACACGACTCTCCATCACCCTTTTCCCCGGACCCTGCGCGCAGCGTGTGTGTGTGTGTGTTCAGTCAGTGCTCCAGCAGCCAACACACTTTATCACTGTAACTGCACAGGTGTGACCAATCTCTGCTATTCCATAGCACTTCAAATTCAACATGCTCCTTTTGGTCAGAGAAACCACTTTGGTCGCATCGTCCACTCTGTGACGCACCGTGCAGGGTTTAAGATAAGATAAGATCGCCTTTATTAATCCTGGGGGGGGGGAAATTTGGTTTGTCACAGCAGCAGTGATACAGGAGGCAGTGAATGAACACACAAGACATACAGGACATCACAGTATACTGAATAATAAATACAAGATAGATATATTAAAAAAATATCTCTCTCTCCGATCGCCCATCGTTTCTCCTTTCTGAAACATGGCACACTGCACACCATGGAGGGACACAGCAGGTATGGCGCACCTGTCACCTACGCATGAACGGCCGTGCTCACAA
>JAINUG010000195.1:787500-800000 GCA_029706075.1 Aldrovandia affinis | reverse complement strand
AAGGCCAGTGTCCTCTCTCCGTCAGGACGGCCCGTCCGCCAGAATGAAGGGAGAGTGAAAGGGGCTGGAACGGACTGAGGGGGAAACGGCCGTTCCTGGAGCACAGAGGCGCCGCGGCCCAAACTCTGCGGGACAGGGGGAAGGCTATGTTTGCAGAGGCACATGATGTTAAACCTTCAGAAAGATTTTCAGGGTGGGTAGGGGGGTGGGATAACTGATGTTTATCCATCTTAGCCGAGTTTTCTCCATTGTCTCGCTGGCAGGTGCTTCTAATCCTGAAGTGTGTGTGTGTGTGTGTGTGTGTGTGTGTGTGTGTGTGTGTGTGTGTGTGTGTGTGTGTGTGTGTGTGTGTGTGTGTGTGTGTGTGTGTGTGTGTGTGTGTGTGTGTGTGTGTGTGTGTGTGTGTGTGTGTGTGTGTGTGTGTGTGGATGGGGATGGGTTGGGGGGGGGATGTTGGCAACACAGTGTGCAGAGTGAGGCCATTGTAAAAAGTGAGCTAAGACCCTGCTGGCCCTCAGAGAGCAGGGTTTATCTTTATTCAACGCATCGATGTCTGATTAAGAGAGAGAGTTGACATTGATTTGTATTGTATTTCTTTTTTGTGTATGTTTATTGTATTTTATTTTTTCTTTGGTAAGTTGCTCGACTACGGGGTGGACGGCGGGATGCCTGGGCTATTCGCCGTATCTGTAGCTGCAATGAAAGTGAATAACCGAGACACTGACAAGAATGTCTTGATACTTTGGTACTTGTCCTGGCATGCAATGTTTTATCACAAAAGAAGCTTAAGTACATAATTACGAATGACACCGGTGGAGTTAATTTACTTTAAAAGTGAAGATTTTATTATTGTGGAGAACATATGTCATAAGCAGGCGATGAGAATACCTAGTATTTACCTTTACACGCAATGAATATTTAATTATTACGAACTTATATTACAGTTTGTTTAGTCAACATCCCATTGGCTGTTACCTTTATTTGAAAGATGACTTAGGAGAACGAACCTGATACTTAAAAAGCCTTTGTGAGTTATTATGACCGTGTGGATTAAATACTGTGTAATTTACATTTTTAACTGTTTGTATGATCTATCTCAGGGAAATGTATGCCATAGATAATCTCCTCCGTAAGACCGATAGTATGTCCTCACTGAAATGTGATATCTTTCGCTGATCAACTGCTTGTATAAACGATTCAGAAAATGATTATTAAATTGTACATGAAATATGCAGGCAGTGCAATGGTTAACAAAATAAGTATTTTCATACATCTGAAGCCACTAAATAACTTCACTGAAACTGAAACTCCTCTCTCCACTCCTCTGCACTATTTTTGTGATAAATAAAATTTAATTCTTTTCCCACCTTTGCAAACTTGATTTTCAAGGGGAAATAATATTGCTTCAACTGTGTCTGAATGGTGGTCACAGTTATTTAAGCATGTTACGAGCCCTGAGGAATGGCTCCAGTGGGCAGATCTAGGCAGATTCTAGGGGGGTTTGCATATGCCAAGTGTACCGTTCTCTCACGGAAGAACAGCCTGAACAAACAGCGCACCAAACAATAACGTCTTACTAATGAAGGTTTTATTAAAATGCCCTCTGAAATGTGGTCAGGCCATTGAGCCCAACGCAGTTAACTAACAGAGGGCAGATCTCTCCTCCATCCCACAGCAAATACAATATTGGCATAACACAATGGAGCCAGGCTTCAGTTAATGCCTATTTATTACATTGTTATCCCTAAATAAAAGGTCCTGTAGGCCGTCGTATTTGAATCTGTCATTATTTCGTTTCCCAAGGCTCAGAAAAAAAAGGGCCTTTTGAAGTAAGTGGGTGCGCCATGGAAACCATTCAGATCCAATTAGCCATTCTTTCTTAGAATGTCTATCATTATGGAGGTCCACAACAAAGAATGCATGGTTTGATGTAAATAGAGCGCTCTTTAGAAAGTGAGATAGTCACCAGGGGCCTGCTAAGACTGTATCATCATCATCATCATCATCATCATCATTATTATCACTATTATTATTATTATTATTATCAGTTGTAGTAGTAGCAGCAGCAGTAGTAATAGTAGTATTACTAGCAGTATTATAAGAAACCCAGTTTGCATTGGATCTGTTCCGTGTTTTAACCTGTAACAATGTTTACTTGCATTGGCCCTGACAGATAAACGACTAAACAAATAAATGAAAAGAAATAGCAATAGTGTTGATGTTGGTTTTTTTCCTCAGTTCTGGGACTTGTCCTCGTGTATCATTACATTTGTGGTGAAATGGTGGGGTAGGCCTGGAGGTTCAAATTGAACCGTTCGTGCCACACATTGAGCCTGGCGTGTAGTGTGTGCACCTCCAACAACGTTGTCTTGGTGCAGCGTTGGAGTGGTTTATCTCCTGTCCATGTCTCACGTGCAGATATTGACGGTTATTTGTGTTAAGTGTCTGTGTTCGCGGGCTCTTGTTCCCTGGTCACGTCGTGAGGCTGTTCTGGGGCGAGAGGAGGACCCAGTCAACATGCAACAATGCCAGCTGCTTGCAATCTTAAGATTAAAACAAAAAAGAGAGAGACTCAACTCTCGGGTTCCTTCGGTTAATTACTATGTCTTAAAGCTGTTGTGTAACATCCTGGATGCACACTGCATCGTGAGAGTAGACGGCAAAATGCTTTCAGATGAGACGGTCCAGAAAAAAATAAAAAAATAAACAGAGGTTATATAAATAACCTTTAAGTGTGTGTCTGGTTTTGATACCACAGGGGTGTCTGTATGTATATATATATGTGTGTGTGTGTGTGTGTGTGTGTGTGTGTCTGTGTGTGTAGTGGGGGTGTGTTGGAGAAAACCATTGTTGAACTTCTCCCGAGATCAAAAACTGCCCCACTTTTTGTCACTGATCTTATGTGCTTATAATAAAATGTCAGATGGAATTACTGCCTCTATCATGTACAAGTGCAATCTGACTGTACAGCATCTTCATATTGTGAGCACGCTAATAATTATGTTTCAATTATGTGCTGTGAAATAGTCAAGGAGGCTGCTTTTCTAACGGTACATTTCTCTGTACATTATTGCAGCAGGAAATGGAGGGAACTTCCACGTTTTCCACTGCATTTCTTTCTCCTGACGTTAAGGAGGAAAGAATGATTTTTTTTTTACAATATTCACAATGGATTTCAATGATTAAGCCCTCAGGGTCTTCCCAATGACCTCCCAATTCCCCAAAACCCATCCCATCCCATCCCATCCCGTCTTTCTGCTCAAAATGGGCCTTGTGATCCAATAAATATCAATTCAGCCAATCAAAGTCATCAAAACAAGTCACTTCCCAGTAAACTAATTGATGGTGACATCCCATGGCGGTTAGCACATCCCACACACTATCATACCCCCCACCCCATGGGTACAAAAACATGTGCATGCACGCACGCACACTCACTGACCAGAATAGTTGGAATACAGTGAGGGGGGGGATAACATTTTTACATTTTACATTTTAGGCATTTAGCAGATGCTCTTATCCAGAGTTACAAAAAGTGCATTTAAACATGGTGAGATTAAACACGGTTAGTGCAAGAGGTCAGTGTAGTAATACTGCAGTAGACACCATTGTTGGCAGCTGCACACCATACCTATAACACAGGGAAAGAAAAGTTAGTCGTTTTATTTTTATTAAGCATGTAAGCAGTGGTGATGGCAATTAATTAATGTATAGAGTCAGTGGTAGTGGAGTCTAAAGAGGTGGGGAAAATAAAATCTTCTCAACTGAGCTTTCCCTGGGATTTTTTTCTTGTTGCCGTTAAAATGATGCGATAAAATGATGGGGATAACATTAACGCTGTTTGGAGGGGGACTCCCAAGCGGACTCCCTTTTGAGCCGTAAGGTCTCCAGTAACCCAGTTTTGAGCTGACTGTGCTTGTCCAGCAAGAGGCCTCTCCCTGAGGCCACCGAGCCAGATAACACAAGGAGCACAATAACCTGAGCGTAGCCCTCAGCCACACACACATCTGATGGCTGAGCGAGTGGATTTAAGAGAGGGGGAGGGCGCCTCATTTGGGATATCTGGTTCATATAAGATCAATACACGTTTGCCTGTTTCTGTGGCAAATTTATTCAGATTGGCCTACTCAGTTTTAGTAGTTTTTTGTTTTTTTTACACTTTAATTCCATATGAAGCGTTTTTAGTTTTTTAAAGTTATGATGTAATTATGTTTAACTAATAAAAATAGAAGTCAAATCCAGATTATACTTGATAATATGTAATATTAAACATACAAAGTGTGAAATCGGGACTGTGTGGACGATTTGAAGACAGGGGTGCAAAGTTCGTGAGCACAGTGGAGTGGAGCTTCGGAATGTGGTTTAGCAGCTTGTGAAAAAGCGTTTTTTCTCTTTTTATCCTTAAAAAAAAAAGGCGTCACAAATGATCTCCTGTGGATTTCTGAGGAGAAATAAACATTACGTTTTGATGACTTCATAAAATGGAATGCAATAAAAGGTATTGCGTTCATAGAGCATAAGTTGTGGTACTGGTGCCATTGGGAAATTATAACACGAATGTCTAAAAACTGAATTTTATGGAATGAGACCCCAGATTTCCTCTGTATAATTGAAATTAAACTGGGGCCTCGGATAGCGTAGCGGTCTAACACACATTGACTGGTGCTTTGCGAGTGTGAACTGCCTATTGCGGTCGCGGTTCGAAACCTGAATGTGCCAGACCGGCCCTGGCTGTGAGCCGGCACAAACTCGCCGAGAAGCAAGGTTGGCGTCAGGGAATTGGTTTGACCTGGAAGATGGGTGGTGGGTTTCTGGGGTAGGGCGAATCGAAATAAATATAGGATATAATTGGCTACGAAATTGGGAGAAAAATCGGAAAAAATCGGAAACAAAAGGTTTTTTTTAAATGGGAAAAAATAATTGAAATCAAACTGTGGTGTGTGAACCAGCAGTACTCTTCTACAAACGTAAGTGAAAGTGACGTGAACTCCACGCGGGAAAACAGGATTATCGTTGTCCTGAATTGTCACTGGCCTGAGCTGACAGGCGTGTGTCTAGGAATGCAAAACTGTACTTTCTCCCACTGCTGTTGTGCATGAGGTCAAGGTAATGGCAGAAAAGGGGGGGTTTGGTGGGGGGGTTTGACTGTGTCAGCCCGAGTGTAAGAAATGCAACTTCACAATGACTCAGGCGCAGTATATCAAGGCGCTCCCCACTACAACTATGTTTCCAGTTTAAAACGAATTTCGATAAAACAATGAATCAGTGATGCTCTGTGCTTCCAGCTGGCTTTTGATGATTGGACCAGACGGTGTGAAGTGGCGTAAGATTAGCCAATGACACCGTGACATTTAAAAGCTGTGTAAATGCCACAATCGGAGGAGGACAGCATTGACAGTATTGACACTGTTGTTGCTAGTTTTTCCCAGACTGCCTGATAAATCATACACCCTAACTCGAACACTGCATTTGTTTGTTTTTTGTTTGTGTTTAGTGCTACATGCAAAAATCTATTTGTATATTTGTTGACTGGGATTCATATGTCATTAATAATGTGGGACTTACATTTTACATTTTAAGCATTTAGCAGACGCTCTTACCCAGAGCGACTTACAAGATGTGCATTAATACATGGTAGGAACAATCATAGTTCACGCAAGAGACTTCTAAAAGATTTTTTTTAAATCACAGGTGGTTTGATTTTATGTGATATATTTAACTGGCCCAAAAAGAGTGATGCAGATTTCCCCCCTCTCTAGGAATCTGAGCGGGTGACGTCACAAATTCCTGAATACCTCCTGGACGAGCTGATACGTTCAGAGAGCGGCGAAAGGCTAACGCTACCGCGACTCTCTGCCCCCACACGCTGGCGCTGCCCTGCCTCAGACTCATCCCGCATTGATTTATTTTTTTGTCAGTATTGATTGATGTCTTGATTAATTGCCAGCCGGCGCAGGACCAGGTGTTCCCCGTGCGCAGATTGGACGCAGCGTACTGTGAACGTCATGCTATATTACCGGCAGCGACGGGCTCAGTCCGAGTAGTAAGCCATTGTTTGACTTGGCACGGCTTCGGGCTCCCTGGGGTCCTCGCCATAAAGGGGTTTCTGTTAGTTGCTGGAGTGCTTATTGTAGAAAAATTGTTCCCTCCAAAAAAAAAAAAAAAAAAAAATTTGCATGGTAGAATGAAGAATGCATAATGTTAGGCAAATGACAGCTGCTTAGCTGAAACAATAGCAGGAGAAATGGCTTTTTCTGCGCTGCCCTTCTCATGATAATCAGTGTGCTCTCGCCCTCCCTCAGGGGACAACGGCAGCAGAAATGCCCCTGCAGCAGTTCCTTATTTTTGTTTATTTGTTTGTTTGTTTATTTGTTCCTGATACACTTCACAATATCATTGGAAAGCAGGCAGGTCTGTTTGTTCATTGCAGTGGTTATGTAGTGTTTTTTGTTTGTTTTCTGTTGTGGCCAATTTCCATATATTCAGATGAAGCTCTGTGTTAATAGGAAGGTTTTTTTGGAGCCACTTTGTAGGTTTTAGTTCTTTCCTAGAGAAGCTCAGTGGACCCAACTCAGCACAGCTGACTGACTGACAGACAGATAGACAGACACATGGTCTTTGGGTCATTTATATTTACGGTTTTTAGCAGACACTTAGCCAGAGCGACTTACAAAAAGTGCATTTATACATGGTAAGGTTAATCAAAGTTAGCACAAGAGATCAGTGTAGTAACACTGCAACAAACATAATCGTTGGCAGCTGCACATTGTACCTGGGAAAGAAAAGTTATCGTTTTTTTTGTTTGTTTGTTTATTTTTCATATTTTTAAACATGTGAACAGTGGTGATGGCAATTAATTAATGTAGAGAGTCAGCGGTAGTGGAGTCTGAAGAGGTGGGTTTTTAATCTCTTGCGGAAGAGTGATTCTGTGGTCCTGACCGAGTGTGGAAGATCATTCCACCACCGAGGGGGTCAGGACAGAGAAGAGGCGAGACCGTGGGGAACGGCTGCCGGCCACCTGAAGGGACGGGACAGGCCCAGCTTGTGAGCATGTCTGTGAACTATTCACTGTGTGAAGGTGCCGTTTTTACAGATCAAAGTAGTAATCCTACCATACTGGATTTTTATCTTTATTGCAGTCAATAAAGAGCAATTAACTTTTAATGTAGGAAAAATAATTATAATAATTAAAAACAATTGTTGCAACACTTTGTCTTTCAGAAAAGGCCTTTAGGAGAAAACCCACATTGAAATAACACTTTCTTGAGTGCTATATGTAATAACAAGGTGACTCTTTGTGCTAGAGTGTGCAGAGGGTAGGCCTATAGGTGGGATTGACCAAATTAAAAGGAAGTTGCTTGTGGCAGGTCTCAACAGAACAGGAAGGAAGAAGGAATAAAGCGCTTGATTTTTGTTTCTCTTATCGGACCGGAATGCAAGCATTTATGTTCAATATGCTAATGCGCTGTGCACCCACTTCATGTTTGGGTGCTAAAACAAACAGACTTGCGGGCCCCGGGTCGAGTTGATCACCTGGGACGCTGCGTTGAAAAGGCAGATCAAATCACCAGAGCGGTAATTTGACCAAAGACCTCCAGGGGTGGCGACTTCACTCCCAGCTGTCCCAAACTTTGAGAAGGCAAGCGCAAGATCAGACTAAGGGGAAATGGATCAAGCGTATTTGATGGCTTGTGCAGTGAAATGTGCTTCTTCTTCTTCGTTGTTTTGGGTCTTAAATCTCGATGGGGGCCAGCTCAGAATGAAGCCGGACCTTCCCGTGAGCGCGCTGGTGCACACGCAGCTGCCTTCGGGCCTCCGCCCGGATCCATGGATTTCCTCACACTCAAACTCTCTTCTCAACTCTTGTGCCTTTCTCTTCCTAATGTTCTGCTTGTGATGTGTACACACACCCACACACTCACTCACTCTCACTCACACACACACACACACACACACACACACACACACAAGATTAAGCCCTCTGTTTTTATGAATGAAGACTTTTTTTCCCCCTTCTTTTTAGGCAAAATGTATCACCACTAAACAATTAATAGATTTAGCATTGAGTTTAGTAGTGAACCTTGTCAGTCCTGTCTCTGAATGTGTCACTCTCTGAATGTGTCACACAGTGGAGGAAGGGTTAACTCACCCAGGTGAATGACCTCTCTTTGCCTCTGAGCGTTGTTACTCACTGGGAACCTTCGCTTGGCGAGAGTACGAGAGCGCATGAGACCCTACCATTTCACCGATGAATCACAGCGCTACTTGTAGCAAGAGCCCTGATAAAAACACCAGAGTTTAGCAATATTTAGCGTCTATGTCAGTCCTCGCCCCAACCCTCCGCAACCCAGGAGGGAGATTATTGCAAAATAAATAGTTGCACTGGGAAGGTTTGTTGTAACCACAGATGGAATTGTAACCTTTTGGTCATGAAATGAAAATGTTGGTTGGAGAGGATGACCAGAAATTGTTAGTCTGGCAAGCCATTCCCAGGCACATATAGTAAACAAATGGCTTAGTCTAAACAAGCACAGCACTGCCACCATAACAAGCGCTTTCTAAATAACATGGCAATCTCGTGAGGTTGAGATTAATGCTTCTCAAGGCAGGAAGTTCAGCTCGGTGCAATCTCACTCGACAATGTGCGAGGTTGTCTGTATTATGTCTCAGATTTTTATTTTTTTCTTGGCTGAGTCATTCTAGAAACCCGTAGTGACCCTCACGCGCTCACTGACCAACGGGACAGGACTGGCTCCCCTAAACCGACGACAGTAACTTCGTTCAACCACTAGGTGGTGAAAAGGCACAAGGATTGACCAAACCAGTCGCTGCCCCTGAACAGTTTGTACTCTTGCTGTCGCTTTACCCTGAATTAACCCCTCCCCTCTATTTCAGATAATTATACGAAGTATGAGTGTTTCAGTTTTAGTGGCATTAGTCTACTGGCCAAGTTGATCCATGAAAGTGAAAGTACCAGATAAGGGGGCCAGCCAACAGTATTGCTATGCGTGTTCCTCACCCTTTCCCTTAAACAATCCCAGGGGAACGCTGAACACCCCATCTACATGCAGTACCAAGCAAATGCCCTTTTCAAGGCAGATTTATTCATTCCTGGTGCAGCCAACCAAATACTCTCTCTTGTAAGCCGTTCCTTTTTTCTTGTTGCATGCTGACTCCACACTCTTCCAAGAGGTTAATTTCCAAATGTCTATTCGAAACAGACTGCCGTTAGCTACGTGCGCTCACTGTACGCTCTGAGCAGTTGCTTTTGAACAGCTCGGTTAAAGGAGGTCAAAAGGAGATTGGCATTCTTCTGGCTCTTTCTTCTAATCGATATAATAACACGCTACGCTGTTGTTCACGGGGGCCTTGCGCTTACGTAACGGGGGCCGGCGGTGTTAACCCCACTCTCGCCGGGTTAGAGGGGTTTGTGTGGAGGAGACGAGCAGGCAGGGCCCTTTCTCGTGTCTCCTCCACCGTGCAGTGAGATGCAGGCTGCTGTTAGTGAACCGAGCCGGGTGCAATGTGCCCTCCCTCTCCCTCTCCCTCTCTCTCTCTCTCTCTCTCCCCATTGTTCCCACAGCACAGAGCCACCCGTTTGGTATTCCCCTCACAGAGCCCTCTAAATTTCGGCCTGGTGGATGTGCTCCGGGACCCCAGCCCTCTGCCAGTCCAGTCCCCCCACCCCCCACCCCACACACACACACACACACACACACCCCCCCCCAAAGTTTGAACTCAAAAGCACTTTTTGGAACCACACTTAGGGGGAAAGAAGCCATGAAACACTGGCATCTTAATTAACTTCGTTTTTTAGTTTGTTTGTTTTCCTTCGAGATTAATATATCTGTCTCTCTCACTTTCTCTCTGTCTCTCTCTCTCTATCTCTTTCTCCCTTACTCTTTGCACAACCTATCTGCCGAATGTCAGATATATCCGTCACTGACCGCTAATGTCTTCTGTCCTCCTGTACATCACTGAAATGTTTTTCCCTAATTGGAGCAGGTCATGTGTCATCTGCATGTCTGACTTATTCCGTGTTACAAAATTCCATCAAACCCATTTTCTATTTCAGCGTGGGCTGGTTTTGCTGTTGCTCGTGTTGCGACAGTGTCTCACTCCATTGGGTCTAGCTGTTCTTGTGCCGCACAGCAAGCCAGCCAGCTGCACAGAGGACCAGGAAAACGGAGGAGAAGCCAGTGTGCGAACGGCGCAGTGGTGTGCTTCTACACTGTTACACAGCCCCTGTCTGTCTGCACCACTGTGCGTTTACCTGCCAGGGCCAATAGACACGGCACAGCTGAGCAACGTACAATTCTGAAAACCTTGAGATTTGGGAGCGATTCAAACGGCGTTACACTCGGTCTTGGCAAAGGATCGTCTCAAGGGATGTTGGCAGTCAGATGACGTCCTCGCGGTAGCCCTCGCACACGGCAGCCTGTCTAGAACACATTCTTATTAAAGAACCAAAAAGAAAACTGTCAGAGCCACTTAGAGTGCTGCGAGCGGCGGAGCAGTGAAGTCGCGTGGGCGCGCGGCGCTCTGTGGGAGAGAGAGAGAGAGAGAGAGGAGAGGTCTCTCACCTGCGCTCACATGAAGCGAGCCCTTTCACACGCTGGCCACAGCTGCTTTCTCCGCGCCGCTGGCCTAATTAGAAGGCCGGAAAGCAAAACCCCGTTTTTATAATGCAATCGGAGGCCCAGAGACCAGCGGTGATTTATTCTCTCAACACGGTGGTATTGGCTTTAAGCGTTTGTTCCTCTGATTTTCCTTAAAGGACTCTTGATTAATCAACCACATATATATATATATATAGAGAGAGAGAGACAGAGACAGAGAGATAGATTGTGTGTTCATAGTCCAACGGAAGTCATATGAGTAAAACTGGAGATGCAAGATGTGTGCTTTGCTTTGCCTTTGTTTCCAGTTAGTTTTTTTCCCCTCTGGAATGAACTAAATGTGCATATGGCAACATGCAGGTGAAGTAAAATACCTGTAACAAGCTCTCGTGTGAACGGCGCAGCAGGATCTGGCCGCAGTGCACGGGAGGGGTAACTGGATTTACCACTGTGGCACAGTGCACGGGCGCAGCTCATACTGGGACTGATACTGTGAGCACGGTTACCTGTCACCAGCAAATATTCATGAATTATAATCATGGACAAGCTGTGAGACAATGGCAGCATTGTTAAGTAGTGGCGGTATCGATGGGATGATTGTCTCGTTGGCCTGGATTGTATTGTGCTGCACCGTTGAGTGTTTAAGCATGTTGTACTGTAGTGGACTGTGTTATTCACTGTGTGTGCGCATGAATGCACTGCTCTATATTGGGTAGGCGATTGACTGTGTTGCACGTTGCTGTACTGGGCTGGACTGGACTGTCGATTGTTGTTTGTGCTTTACTGCTGTACTCCGTTACATTGGACAACAAGTGATTATCTCTGTTGTGCGGTTTTGTACTGGGCTGTGGTTCTGTGTGGCTCAGTGGGTAGAGCGTGGCGTTGGCAACGCTTAGGGTTGTGGGTTCGATTCCCATCGGGACCACATACTAAAAGAAAAAAAAGAAAATGTATGCATTCATTACTGTACGTCATTCACAGTGAAATTTGAAGTGCCATGAAAGCAAAAAGAGAGACGGAGGGAGAAGGAGAAAGGGGGCAGAGAGGTACCGCTGTGGCGGAAGATTCCCCGTCCTCCCCGTCCGCCATCTGTTCCAGGATCTGCTGCCAATGCTGGTTTATTTGCCCTGGTCAGGGATGCGAGCCCCCCGGGCCCCGGCTTGTATGAGCCGCAAGCTGAGAGTGATGTCATTCGCAGAGCCTGCGTCCGGGGTCCGGTCCGGAGAGGAATCCCTGAATGGGATTTAGATTAGAGAAAGCGGCTCCTTTAATAGCTGGCTTCTTGAATCCTTGCCATGTATCTGGGAGAATGGTGCGCAGCGCTCTTTCTTCCGCACATGCTAGCACGTGCAGTTACCGGCGTAGTCAGCAATCTGCCATTCGACAACAAGGGAGGTTAAATGGGTACATGGGATGTTGGCTGAACCACGTTGGGCCACCATTGTGAGCGATTAGTTATGCAAATACATAGAAAATAAATAAGGCTGATCCGTGCCAGTAGTGAGCGGGGCTGGACTTAATGCACAGGCGAGTCGAGACTAACTACACTGCGACCATTGTGTCCAGCTGTCCCCCGCCAGCCTCCAGTCTCAATTAACAGTAACGTGAAGATTATGCAAATGTTGCTCTTTAAAAATGTTGGGGGTTATGTGAATGTTCACTCCGCGATGTTCATCGGAGAGGGTTAAGAACTGATGGGCTCTTTGCATTGTGCTCGGCGGTTTACTCGCGATGGGAGGGGCGAGGGCTTCGTGAAGACCAAAATAGGTGGAGCTATCATTTTTTGTCAGTGGCTCACTGGTTTTAACCAATCATAGGGTCGTTTCATTGGTTGCCGAGGGACCATTTCACTAAACTGTTTATACAGGTTACAGCCCAAAT